>WHVC01000082.1:0-143703 GCA_015178925.1 Russula emetica | reverse complement strand
CATCAAAGTATCGTTCCCAGGCCCAGCGGTTCGGCGCTTGCACAGTGCACACATTTTGATTTTGAGTCGCTCGCCCAATGCTTGCCGATGGACCCGCAATTCAACGTCAATGTCATGGACGTAATCTATTTGGTTATTTTGGTCATTTTCCGTGGAGTGCCCGTGGGTAGCACAAGTCTCGGCCCACAAGCAATGCACTGGCGTCACAAATCCCCTGTTCTCTCGATTCCCCATTTCTCTTGAATCCCCCGTTCTCACTGATCCTTTGGTTTCTCTTCGTGCCATGGCTCCATGCACGACAAAACAGCCCCTTGAACCGTCATCAGTAGCTGCACCTGTGGCTGTGGGACGAGTCAATGCCAAGGGTGGTTCTCATCGCCTGAGTGCACGTCCCGTTGGCTCATCTCAGACCCAATCAAAGGTGATTTTTCTGGGCCCTCTATGTACCTTTAGTCTTGAGAGACTCACCAGTTAATCTAGGCAACTACCACCCAACTCGACGCAGTCGTCAGTGCCGAAGAATTCGACTTGCAGGGGATAGACGATGACGACGAGATATCTGACATATCTGGTCCTCCAAATCCCTCGCCTAAGCTAGAGCCTCAGAGAACGAGTCCCCAACAAGCTGACGCCCTCAATAGACCAGTTAAATCAAATGTAGCCCTCGATCTTGTGCACTTCTTCACTGGCATGGGTCGTACTAGAGGCAAGCGTTCTTCGAACGGAGAAACGCCTCCACCTAAAATCTGCAAGCTATGCTTGTACGTACGGACTTTCGAATATCTATTCTGTTTTCTTACAACAGCAGCGAGATATATGGCACCGATAAGTCTACGCTCCCCGATGGTGTAGCTAATTATATCTACGGGCCAAATACCGGAAACACGAATCTTCGACGGCATCATCTCCCAAATACACGCTGAGGAGTACGATGGCGCTGTTTTACAGCACAAGTGGTCATATATATCGAGCGAATTGGGCGATCCATCTACCCACGATGCTCGCAACAAACGCGACCCCGAGCTCCCATCATTTTCACCAGAGGCGTTCCTGGAGCATCTCGTTTGCTTCGTAGTTGCAGATGATCAGGTGAGTCCCGACGATCTCGCGTGCTTTCACACTCTCACTAGTCTTCAGTTGATTCGTGTTGTAGAATGCCCCGAGTTTCGACAGATGTGTATGGTTCTTTGCAAGACTCTCGTTGACGCCGACATCCCTCGCCGCGATAAGATGAGGGAAGCAGTCATCAGTGAATGGCGGAATTCATTCGAACGGTTGAAATTGGACCTTTCTGTGGGTATAGTCATTTTCTTTCCGCTTTGTCAACTGTCTTCGGTCATAGAAATCCTGCGGGCGGATCAGTTTCACTTCAGACGTCTGGTCAAACGCGAACCTAGAGGCCTACTTAGCGTTGACCGCACACTGGATCTCAAGTGACGAGTCAAGTGGACGCCTCGCACTTAATGCTGCACTTATTGGCTTTCATCGCCTCAAGAAGAAACACACAGGCGTCAATATAGCGAAGAATATCCTACACCTACTTGATCGAGCTAATGTTACACTCAAGGTATGTATTTCATATGATATCTATTCGCACGTTGCCTTACTCTTTGTAGATCGGCCACTTTACGCTCGACAACGCCGAGAACAACGCTGTAGCCATGGATGAGCTAGAGTCTCTGCTCGCCGAATGTGAGGCGTTCGCCACAGCTGACTTTGATCACCTTAAACATCGCGTCCGGTGTTACGCACACATCATTAACATCTGTTCGTCTCACGTCATTTCATCAATGACGTCTGTTTCAAGGGGTATCTCTCCGAGCTCAAAGTTGCCGTCGATCAAACCACATAGATTGCGATGACTCCGAGGATGAATTGGATGGTGGTGACATTGATATTGGTGATCACCATATTGACGAGTTGAAGCTGGGTGATTGCTACGATGACCATTCTAACCTTAAGGAATGGGTTGCGGGTATCAAGCGCGATCCCCTCAGGCGTGCTCGCAGAATTATTCGTCTTTTACGCTCTTCGGACCAACGCAGGGAAGGCTTTCGTAAGTTCATCCAAGACGGAAACGAACGACAATGGTTCTCTGAAAAAAACTCAGAGTGGCAAATGTCGTATCGTCCAAGTTCCCGAGCTTCAACTTCTGAGGGATGTGAAGACGAGGTGGGATTCGGTTTTTATGATGCTGCGACGTCTAAGAGTTCTCCGGCCGGTAAGTTCATCTCAGCGACTCATCAGGAAAAGTGTCAGTACTTTTTCTTGTCTTTCTATACTTTTTTCATGACTTTTTTGTCTTTCTTGTCTTTTTTAAAAGGCAAAAGACAAAAAAGACATGAAAAAGTACTAAAGACAAGAAAAAGTACTGACACTTTTCCTGATGCTGGACGGTGTTACAGTGGAGACTAATCAAATATCTAATGTAGGCTCTCGATCGGTATCTTAACACTGAATTGGTTGACTTCTCCGATTGGAAGCTGTTGGAAATTGATTGGTACATCCTTGAAGGGTTAGAAACTGTCTTGAGCGTGAGTCGTCTATTTAACCCATGGACAGTCACTCATGTGACAAACAGGTTCCGCACGCGTGTCAACAAAGCATGTCGTCCGAATCCACACCGGTTTTGTCGCGTGCGATATCCAGTTTTGAGATGTTTATGACAGAATGGGAAAAACTCGGGGAACAGCACGAGATGCTCCGGCCCTGGACGGAAATCGGCCTGCGGTGGGCAAAGAAATACTACATTCAAATGGACGATACAGACGCTTATGTCGTCACAATGTGTCAGTCTTTGAATCAAGATTTGTCGCTCTAACCTCTGACTTCATTGAACAGTCCTCAACCCTGCTATGCGCCTCTCGTGGATCCAAGCTGAATGGGAAGGTCACTATATTCGGCATGCCAAAGATATCATTCTGGCGCTCGTAAGACTACACAATTCAACTCCTCAGTCATCTTTCTCACGACTTGCAGATGCGTCAGTACCGTAGCCAGAAGTCGTCAACGTCTGAAGCTACAAACGACGGATTCCCCTGTCCAACCCGATCCAGTGGTTTCTGTGGCTCCAACGCGATTCAAAGGTCCAAGATTCTGTATACAAAAAAAAGTTCCACACGTAATGTGTCCAGTGTGGATGTTGAATTCCAAAAATATGTTTCGGGTCCAATCTTGTCTGAGGAGACCAACATCCTGCGGTTCTGGGAGGTGAGGTGATTCCTATAATTGAATGGCGTTTTTGGTACTACAACTAACTCCCTCAACAGGCTAATAGGTTGGAACTCCCAACACTGTTCTCAATTGCGATGGATTATCTCCCGATCCAGGCAACGTCCGTCCCTTGCAAGCGTGTGTTCTCGTCAGCAAAGGACACGGACACCGCGAAGCGAAACCGAATCAGCCCAATTCTCATGGAGGCCCTTCAAATGCTGAAATATTCACTCAAGAAAGAACGCCTCAACTTCATGAACGGATGGTCAATATCGGAAGCTGCCATGAGTATGTCGGTGCCAACTGGCGAGCTTAGCTCTCTCTTTGTGGATGATCCTGTTGTTTCGTTTGACAATTTGTTGAATGACCTTATTAACTACGATGATTGCGAGTCTTAACCCCAGCTTTTTTACGTCACTGCAATGAGAATATATTTTCCTTGGCCACGTTACTGTCTGTACTGACAGAGATGATCGCACAGCAGTTGCGTGCGATATTGTTGGTGTTTATTTGACATCGGAGTTCGCAATTTAGTGAACCGACGCATCCCCCAAGTTGACTTTACCCATCATTTCTCTCTCTTAACGTTGATGACGACTACGCGCCTTCGAAATCCACGACATACCTCGGAGAAGCGATTCTCTCCCTCGAAGTCAGATATTGTGCGTGTTGGTGGCTGGTACAGAGTATGTAACCTACTCGGTACTGGGGGATCTGGTGAGCTCGACTCTGACTCGAGTTTGACACACTTTCCTGAGTTCGTTAGGGAGTGTCTATCTAGGAAAAGACATTGCGACGGGGGGTGATGTTGCTGTGAAGATAGGGCACCCATGCGGCTTACCTTCAAGGCTCAGTCATGAACACAACGTGTATACAAACTATCACCGGTGGCAGAGGAATCCCTCGAGTACTCTGGTACGGCAAGGAAAGTATATATGAAGTTATTGTCCTCGATCATCTCGGAACTTCACTGGGCGACCTGATCGATCAGCTTGAGTTTGACCACAGGAAGACATTCTCGTACGCCACCCAAATGGTACGTTATATAAAACAAACAATCATACTAAACCTAAACACACCCTCACATGCAGCTCTTAGCAGTCCAGTCACTTCATGATCGACACTACATCCATCGTGACATTAAACCTGGGAATTTCATGATTCGTGCTGATAACCTTCCTCCTACCCTCTTTCTCATCGATTTCGGCTTGGCACGATTGTTCCGTAATCCCGCAACTTATTTACATATCCCTTTCACAACGAATCATTCGATCGTTGGTACCCTTCCGTTCGCATCCATCAGTGGCCAGCAAGGCAATGTCCAGTCGCGTCGTGATGACCTAGAGTCTCTCGCCTATACCATCATTTATTCAGCACTCGGCGAGTTGCCTTGGACCAGCAATTCCGCAGGCAACGACGAGGAGGTAGTCCTCCGTAAGAAAACATCAATCACAGTGGAAGAGCTGTGTGAAGGCTTACCCGCTCCCTTCTGCAAATTCGTCACCTATGTCCGTTCTCTTGGCTTTGACAAGAAACCGGACTATCAGTTCCTTCATTCCATCCTCTTACAGTGCTCGGAAACCGTGACTGATCAGCCCATCAAAGCACCACACCCCATGTCAGCGTGGACCGTGCACCTATCTTCACTAGTCGGGTGTAAGTGACCTCGCCCTCTATGAATAGCGGCACTAACTAGATTTATTTAGCCTTCGCTCTTCGACTCGCGCGATTGCTAAACCGTCTCGGTACATACATCAAACACCCGCTTGGGCCACTCGTACAAGGTCCTGGAAGTAGCATGTTTCCGTAGTTTGAGACGTTGGGCTTTGAGGTACATGTAGGCGATGATGTATCACGCGTCGATTTTGTTGTAGAGCTGTAGTTTGATGTATGGGAACTAAGATTTGACTACAATTTTCGCGATCTGGATTGGGAGCTGAGCCGCACTCTAGCCGGAGAAACGCCGGCTATTTTGGTGGCGTGGCTCGGCGCGGCTAAGTGGCATGGGTGCCCACGGCGCAGCTCGGCTAACAAGCTGACTGCCCGGCTAATTGTGGCTCGGCTAACGGCTCGGCTCGGCTCTTGTAGCCGCCGAAACACTAGGTGGGGCACCGGGGCCGAGAATGGACTTTTTTTTTGCCAATTTTGGAACAATGGCCACGGAACATGAGTCATGCAAGTCGTTGCAACGGGATGTTGGGCGCGATGGCCTGCCACGGTAGGCGCACGTCCCTTCCATTTTTTTAGCTCTGTTCATCAGGAAAAGTGTCAGTACTTTGTCTTTTCAAATTTGTCTTTTCTTGTCCTTTTTGTCCTTTGTCTTTTATAAAGCAGCTTTTACTTTTACTTTCTGTACTTAAAAATCTTTTACTTTTTACTCTGACTTTTTTAAACACAGAATGACTTTTTAAACACAAAATGACTTTTTAAACACAGAACGATTTTTTTGAAGACAGGATGACTTTTTTTAAACACAGAATGACTTTTTTAAACATAGAATGACTTTCTGGAATGTATAGTTACTTTTTAGTGACTTTTTAAAACATATAATGACTTTCAGGAGACATTTCCAAACACATAATGACTTTTGAAACTTATGATGACTTTTCAGATGACTTCACACACCTCAACCTGTTACTTGTTTCCATGCACGCGGACTATCTACATACACACTCTCATAACTACATTACATAATAGGAAGACAGAGACCCAGCTCTGGCGCTAGGGGCGCCCCACCGCCGACACGCGGGAACCACAGAAGAGCATTAGGGTATGGGAAGCCAGGCTGCCCGCTGTAAGGGGGAGGTGCTCCGGGGAGGGGCGATGGGGCACGGGAACGATTGAGCGGTTGGGGATATTGGCCTGGAGGAACAGCGCCGGGTATGGGCGATGGAGCACGGGATTGGTTTCCCCCGTACGAAGGCATTGCACCGGGAATGGGCGATGGGGCGTGCTGACTATACATCCCAGGGCCTGAACCACCCATAGGATTGGGCGAAGGAGCCCTGGAGCGTGAGAGGATAGCATGCTCGGGTGCGCTGCAGTATGGAGAAGGAGCACGGTAGATGTCAGGGCCATGCCCGGACAGCGGATATGTGGGGTTTGACAGGAATACCCTGCTCCTGGGGCAGAAGTTGCCAGCGAAGGTGGCGCCCGGCTGGACTAAACCTTTCGAACGCATGTCTTCGAAGGCTGCGCGTGACGTGATAACAAGGGCGATCCGCACGAATTGAGTGGCAAAATGGTGGGAGGTGTGCCCAGAGCTCTTCGCTGCTGCTATTATTCATCAGACGCCGCTGGGGGTAGGGTGTTGATACTTTGCATCCTATTGCTAAGGTGGAGGATGTGGCGTTTGAGCGCACTGGGAGGTCGTGGCCAGTGGGGTGTTAAGCCGTGCAGTAAAAGACACCTAAGTTCAACATGTGGCGGCGAAGTTGAACAATGGGCCGCTCCGGTCCGAGCGTGACACGTGACCCACTACAGTAACTTACTCTCGCGTTGGTTACTAAGTCCTCTCAATTTCCCACCTTTGTCTCAAGCTGTCCCCCCACCACTTAACGGATCGGAGGAATCACACTCATCCTCCACTCGTGCTCCACAATGAGACTCTGCCACACCGTCTGCTGAAGCAACACCCGCTGGTGTGAGGGACACTTTCTGTCTCACTGAACCCGAACCCGCTTGGCCACACGACTCACCCAAAGCCGCACCAAGTTGTACAATTCGCACATTTCTCCGTCAAGGAGTCCCTAAGATCAGAGCGACTCGCGGCAGCTGCCGATACATCTAAAGATATGCAGCCCCAATGCGCTCTCTCAGAAGGACGTTTCTTTTTTATTTTATTTTAAAAAACCGGGTTTTTCTCCTTACAGTACGTCATGACAGAATACCTCCTTCACCCCGTCTTCCAGTCATGCAACGAAAAATGCCAAAGTTGTCATCATTGCCCTTGGCTCCCTCCACCGCCTCATCGCCTTGCGTGCCGTCTCCCTCTCTGCAATCTCCTCTCCCTCGTCACCGACTTCCCCACCATTCACAGCAGACTACTCGCAAATGTACGTGCTTTCGTTCTGTGCTCCCTCTTCTCTTCCTTGACGGATGGATCGACGGGCATACACTGTGAAATAGGCCCTCCTTCTGTGTTTCAAGCTGCATGAATCTAGGACAGCTGTGGTGTCGTCAACGGCGGCGGCAACGCTGCGCCAATTGGTCACTGGGCCATGTTCGTCGTCGAAAAGGTCGTAGCCTCGTAGGGGAAGATCGCCGCATGCTGCTCGCCAATTAGCTTGAATCGATGACTCTTCCGGACGGGACAACACAAGCGCTCGGTCCCGCCGCGCGCGACGCGTTTGCTATCTTCGAGGACCTCAGTCTGTTGGGTAACGGAAAGCGTCCACAATTCCTACAACTCGAGTACCTCCACAAGACGTTTTCTCTTGAGCTGATCGAGAGCGTACTCGCGAACTACCACGAACTCTTCCGCAAGGTGTGTCTCTCCTCCCCTTTTCCCATCTGAGACCTGTATGTCAGCAGCTGTCCTCAAATCACTCTCATGTTCACAGCATTCCGAGCTCGTACTCTTATTACAACACTACCTCTTCCCTCTGCTCCTCAAAACGCTCTTTGAGCGCTCCGCTTTCCCGCTTGCCCTCCACGGCACCCGTGTCGTCTTCCTCAGGCTCTTGCTCAAGCAATTCTCCTCCGAGCTCGAGGCGGAGGCCAAAGTCATACTCACACTACTCATCAAACTTATCAGTGGCGAGACTGACACCTGTAAGCCTCAGCCTGGGTGGATGAGGGTGCTCGCGATGGAGATCATGCGTGGGTAAGGCTCCCCTCTATTTCTCATTTCTGGCATACTACTGGCTCGTCCGGCGCCTCTCAGCTCTCAGTCGTCATCCTCCGAGTCCGACTCGACTCATTCCTCCCGGCGGATGAAACAGTCTCAGTCTCAGCCTCAGCCGCAGCCGCGACAGCGTACGACTAGCAAGACATCGAGACGATCCCGCCAATCTTCACGCCGGGAAACAGAGCTCAGGCTCATCCTTGACTTTCCACTACCACCGACATTTATCCCTACTCCGCCAACAACCAGGACGCCTCCACCTTCTCGACCTCCTGCCAAAGTAGCTCCCGTCAACGACGACGAATCTATATTTCACGATAACGATCCCTTTCGTGCCAAGCCCATTCGCGATCAGGACGCCGCGGCAGAAGTGGCATCACAGAGTATTGCAGAGACGGGTGCACCACGCAGGGACTCTTTAGCATCATTTTACACAGCCCATTCTCGATCATCTTCACCCATACCATCCTCTCACATCCTCCCACCCCCGAGTCTACATCCATCTGAACAACAGCAGCAACCTCCTCTCTCACCGTTACAGCTTCCCTTCCCTGACCCCTCACTTTCATCCTCACCACAACTATCCCATAGTGCGACACTATCTACCTCATGTCGCTCTGTCAGAACTCTGACCAAAGCCAGTGCCACGTTAAAGCGATTAGGAAATCGGACACGGGAGACCCCTCTCATGTCCTTTTGAGCCCCGAGGCCGCGGAGAGCGACACGTGTCAAGCACGTTTCCCTCGAGCACCCATTCAAACCACTGAGCACCGTCATGCCGCTCTGAAGGCTCCCGGAATTCTTCCTCATCATTCCGTGAACCAGCCCATGATGACTGGTATCAAGCCCATTGACACAATGGTGCCCATCGGTCGCGGCCAGCGTGAGCTTATCATCGGTGACCGTCAGACAGGCAAAACTACTGTTGCCATTGACACCATCCTCAACCAGAGGCGCTGGAACGAGGGTAAGGATGAGGAAAAGAAGCTCTATTGTGTCTACGTCGCTGTTGGCCAGAAGCGCTCTACCATTGCGCAGCTTGTCAAGACTCTCGAGGAGAACGATGCTATGAAGTACTCTATCATCGTTGCTGCTACTGCTTCGGAGGCTGC
This sequence comes from Russula emetica, assembly GCA_015178925.1. Lineage (NCBI taxonomy): Eukaryota > Fungi > Basidiomycota > Agaricomycetes > Russulales > Russulaceae > Russula > Russula emetica. The sequence continues at coordinate 134,532 of WHVC01000082.1, read as the reverse complement.
TCCCTTGCAATATTTTGCTCCTTTCTCGGGTTGCGCAATGGGCGAATGGTTCTGCGACAATGGTAAACACGGTAAGTGCACAAATGTTTTGCGCCAGGACTTCGCATTTATTTCGGCCTTGGTGGCTCTCATCATTGGTAAGTGATTGTGCCACCTCATTTCTTTTCCGGGGCACTTGCTGATGCAATTTCAGTAGATTCACAGTGAGTTTATGCAAGCGACAAGGACCCTAAGCACATGCCCCAAACGTGCTCACTATGCCATTGTACAATTGTCCGAAGAACGGGTCAATGCTTTGATTCCGGCAACATCACCAACAGCGGCCTTGTGGTCTCCCCTGCAAACATAGACCTCACCAACTCCAACTCCCTCAAGCTCGCGCACACGATTCGGCGACCCACCCACTTAGCCACAGTCCCGACGAGCATCACACCGCTCTACCGATCACCCCACGCTCCATGTCGAAGATCGTATCACTGAGCGATCTACGACAACTTGTGCATCGCATGGAAGCTCCTCCGCCTCCCTTGCCCGCCTCGTTATCCCTGCGGACAAACGAAAACGTGCCTGGAAATGGTGGCGATGGTGCCGCCGGTCCTGGTACATAACTAGCTCATTTAGCTAGGTGTGTTTCTCAACTGTTAAATTGCATTTGCCGTGCAGAATTTCCATTCGTGCCCTACCATTGTGTGCTTCTAAGAACTACCAATCCGATGTAGTGAACTTTTGTAAGTTAGGTTTACTTTTATAAGTCAGATTGTCTTTCGAAAGTTATTCTGTCTTTCGAAAGTTATTCTGTCTTTCGAAAGTTATTCTGTCTTTTCCACTGTCTTTAAAAAGACAAATTGTCTTTTAAAAGACAAATTGTCTTTTAAAAGTAAAATGTTGTCTTTAAAAGTAAACGGACATGCCTTTGACTTCTTTCAAAAGACAAATTGTCTTTGTCTTTTTTTTGTCTTTTTTTGTCTTTTTGTCTTTTTTGTCTTTTAAAAGACCAAAAAAAGTACCGACACTTTTCCTGATGTTATTGCCTTATGCGATACTAAGTTTGTTACAAACTTGGAGATGCGAAGGTAGTGAATGAACGAAGAAAGCGGCTATTTTCTGACGTGGATTGAGCATGTCCAGAAGTTGACGAATTGTATTGTTGCAGCTCCACTGGCGACTAGGAATTCTTTCGTGGTTTTCTATGTGTAACGGAATTTGGGGTGACAGGCCTTGGGTAATGCCGAAGGTTTTTTCTATAAGGCTCAGTTGTCCGTAAAGCAAACCACACCCGCACCACCCTCCCCACTTCCCCACTTCCCTCCCCACTTCCACACATTAGAAGCCCCATGGCAGTCCACACGCGAAAAGCAAATGCCACCACACACCCAGGTGATATCTTGCTGAGGAACAAGCAACCACGACGTACCCGACAACAGATTGAGGCGGATGATGCTCGCGCCACGGCAGCGGCTAAAGCCACAAGAGAACAAGTGGCAGCAAATCACTCTGCCGTCCTTGACCGTATTGCAGAGCTGGAGGATTCCGTGGCAGAAGAAGACGTGGCTTTGCGCATGCAGTCGAACAGGCCAGATCTGTTCCAGCCCAGGTAGGTCACTGAGAGTCATCAACCAATCTACAGTAGGCTTGACGAGCGACACAGGGAGCCTGAGGAGCTGGAAGAAATCGTCGGAGAAGAACAAGATCTACAGGCTCACACTCTTTCTTCACCACAATCAACTGACACCCCTGATGAGTCTGGTAGCGAATCTATTAGCGAGAATTCCATGCCCAACAAAGAGAGGGGGGATGCGACGGAAGTAGACTCCGATGAGGACATGAGTGCGGAAAGTGCTCGTCCTAAAAGAAAGAGGGTGGAGGTAAACGTTCCCTAGCTGTGATGCATCTTGCATACTCATTATCTTTTGCAGAAAAAGAAGCGAGGCTCTCTTAGAGCGGAAGTGAACTTGATGCAAAATGTCGTAAACTTGCCATCGAGCAAGAAACGCAAGGCGCCGCAGGACACTAGGTGAGTGTGGCTTTCTTTTATGCAGCGAAATCAATCTCACTGCCGTCGTGCCCATATGTACTCATGTCCAGTGTCCGCCACCCGCGCCCTCTTAAACGCTGCAATGCCATGGATGGGCTTCATTCAAATTGGAGGGCGCAAGCTCAACGAGGAGCGGTTGGTGACGACCTTGCGAGTGTGAGAGCTGGTCTGTTACGAGCAGACTATCTCATATGGCGCGTAAGCAACCTCCCAATGGCAGTTACTTACACGATGAGCTTCTGTATAAGAAGAGCCTTAGTATGTCAAGGCTAACCTCAGTACGTCGAGGCGTAAGCTAACTCAAACAGGAGTTAGATCTGGTAGCTGACTTAGGACTGGAACCTAAGCGCAAAGGATACGATGTGATAAGGGAGTCGAGCTGAGCGGCGAGCGTAGTAATAAACCTGGCGAGCCAGCGAAGCGAGATGGAGCTGATCGAACAAGTCGCAAGGGAATAAGCGAGCGAGTCAAAGACGAGCGAGCGAAGCTCAATGGAAGTTTATGGTCCTGAATTCACAAAGGAGACCAAGTCTGAAGCGACTTAGGTCTTTACAAGCGTGCTAATATACAGGTACAGAGAAGGCCGCGTCATTGCGAGCCAAGGAGATCACTAAGCGAGTTGGTAATCGACTTAGTGATGCTTCGTAAGGTACTGAGTAATCGTACAAGTTTATGAGTAAGTAAGTGGAGAAATGACGCACGCGTGAGGAGTATAGTAGGAGGGAGTCAAAGTGAGTCGAAGTGACTGAGACTCACGTGGTGTGGGAACATCTGACCGAATAGGAAGGTAAGTAGGAATGAAACCGAAGAAGACATAGCTGCTAAGTATCGAGATCGCGGCAACGGCCAAAAGGAGTCCGGAAGGCGCTATAAGCGGGCCGGTAGTACACATGGTGAGGGAATATAAGTACAAGTGAGCGCGTGACACCAAGAACAGACGAAAGGCGTAACATGGTCAGAGCTCAATTCCGCGAGGCGTAACAAGAATCGTTCCTGCGCGAGTGGACTCTGAAGGCGATACTCCTTCAGATCTCGTGCGAAGGACAAAGGATGTGCGCCATATCTTCTTCCATGGTGCGCTGGATGCTGACGGAGTTTGTTTTAGATGCACCTTAAGCTTGTCGAGCTTCAAACACGGCCGGCTGCCACTAGTACAGAGGGTAGCATGACTGGCATCAGGAAAACGTCAATTTACTTAAGTCTGCTTAGATGCACTTATGTTTCTTAAACATGCATTAAGACAATTAAGAGAACTAAGAACTCTTAGTTTGACTTAATATTTTTAACATCAAAGTGATTTTACAGCTCTTTGCGTTGAGTATGGCAGTGATCGAAAAAATTGATCGAATGGAAAGATAATTGTCTTGTGAAATTTCCGTTTGTTGTATTACATAAGTTTGCTTACCCCTTCATCACAACGTGCAGTCGCGATGTGAAGGTCGCTGCTATCAAACTCTTGTGGTTATTTCATTCATGCAGGTTACTTCTAAATACTGCACATTATGTTGTTATACAAAGTAACAAATTCATCGTGCTGCAACTGTTGACGTGTGAAGAGTTTGAATCCAAAGTTTCCGAGGTGATGGAGTGGCATGCGTGGTGGACCACTGGACCTGGGTATATGCGTAGACCATGTCTTCTGGGAGTTCCATGAACTTCGCCAAGGGATTCTCGTCTAATGTGAGAGTAAAATATGGCTGTGGCACCGCCGGTTGTTGTTGTCCTGCAGGGATGCTCGAGCACGATGAGGCAGGCAGTTGTGTTGGCGAATGTATGACAGTGGGGAGCCATGGGTGTAAGCGTGTGGGTGTCAGAGCCAACTTAGTAGGCTTATCATGTATCAAATTTTCACTAAGACAATTATCTCTTTATTTGATCATTTTTTCCGATCACTGCCATACTTTATGCAAATAGGTGTAAGGTAATCAAGTCATAAAAACTCATTAAGACGCACTAACTGCTGTAAGTAAAATTAAGCAAACCAAAGATACCTTCCCTACCTTATGTTTGCTAGCTGCCATTCCCTAATCCTCCAGTACCCGACCCGTCACCGTGCGCAGGACTGATGGGCCACCCGATGCTAGGCTCCAGCTGAGCTGTTGTATACGGTTGAAAGTTGATTCGAACCATGCCTTCATCAGGAAAAGTGTCAGTACTTTTTCTTGTCTTTCTATACTTTTTTCATGACTTTTTTGTCTTTCTTGTCTTTTTTAAAAGGCAAAAGACAAAAAAGACATGAAAAAGTACTAAAAGACAAGAAAAAGTACTGACACTTTTCCTGATGTTGTCAATGTCCATCAGCACAGTTTCCCAAGGCAAAAAGAACAGTTACTCACCGAGCCGGAACGAACGCAGCCAGACATAACATGCTCTGGAAGGTCCATAGTGTTGGCTACAGCAAGTACGACTAGTTTGCGTAACCAAGGGTCCGTCTCTGTCGACTCTTCAATGGCTTTGTCGATGTTGCCAAATCTCGCATACATCCCGATGAGTTCCCGCGTAGCCTCATGCCCATTCACATCGGCGAGGATAGACCCCCAATTCTCACGTGGACTGAGGGCGGAGAGGGCTTGGTCTAGAAGAGCGACCGCTTGTTCTACGCTGACTTTGTGTGAGTGTAGATATCGAATATTGGCAAAGTATGCGATACGGCACATGGCGTTTGGGATCTGACCAGGACTATCCAAACGAGCGGCGAAGCGCGCATACAAGTGGTTAATATCATCGACACGATCCAAATCGCCAAGTTGATTGAGGACATGTCGCCAGAAGTCGATGGTAGGCTGTGGTGGTTCCAGCGTTGGGGTCCATTCGTTGTATGTTTGCCTTGGTCGATCAGTCGCTCGAACCACGAAACAGCGCTAGCGGGGTCGCCCATCAGGCAGAAGCCACGCACGATGACGATGTAGGTAGACATTGCTGGTGCGGGGACATCCTTCGGGCCAAACTCTACTCCAGCTTCCGTGCCAAGCATCTCACCAAGCAGGTCCAAGGCAGCACCAAGGTTGGCTGCACGCAGGTATGCATTAATCATGCTGTTCCAAACATGAATGTGCCCATCGCCTGAGCCTTCCCCCACGGCGATCAGCCATCGTTCCAGCGTTGGCCATCCTACTTCAAAACGGCAACACAGCTCGTCTGTGTGGTGCTCGCCATCAAGCAGCGGCACTAGCGAAGGTGGATATGCCAATGGCTGTGATACTAGAACAGGCGTAGATGAATGTGCAGCCCCATTTACTTGAGTCTTTATCACAGGAGAAGAAGGCGACCGTGAGAGTCTGGGGCGTACAGCGTGTTGCAGACGAGGCTCGGTGGGCACTGCGAGAGCTTGCGCGATCTCGAATAGAGATGCGGGTGTGGCCGTTGAATGTCGTCGAGGTTCACGGACACGGATGGTCTGTGGGGAGCTCGGTGGCGGTCCTGCCCGCGAGCGATGCTTCGGCTACGCGAGGAGGGGGGGAGACGGTGCCTGTACCGCTCGTAGAGTGCACGCTCACGGTTGCAAAGGCTTGCGCTACGTCTGATGTGCGCCGCTTGGGCCGCACAGATGTTGAGTGCAGGGCGATGGAAAAGCTACTGGCACGTTTGCGGCTGCCACCTATGGGGGAGAGTGATGGTGGGAGCGTTGTTGGTTTGGACTCTGAGGGCTGGTGCTGCTGGATTTCGTCGGTGAGCATGGGCCAGCGATGTACGTGGTGGAGGAAACCCCCCGCTCATGCAGACATCGGATTTGCTTCGTCCTATACGATTTTGAGAACAGACTTTCCGGAATTCATCAAATACAACACGTGCACCCTCAATGTCATTGACTGACATGTATACATCGAGAAGATGGGCATAGATAGAGGCGGAGGGTTTGGGAAAACTGCACCTCTCGAGATGAGTGAACAAGCGAATGGCTTCCTTGACGTTCTGATAGCATGCACATGAGTGCAGAAGGGCGATATACAGGGATCCCGGGAGGGTGTACTTGCGGTTCGCCAAGGCGGCGCTGAAGAGGCGCAATGCAGGGCTAGTTTGACCATTAGAAGCTGTCAGCGTGGGGGACGACTGGGGAGAAGCCAGAGGCGCGGTTAAAACGGTGGTGGTAAGTGTGCACAAACTGCTGTTGGAACGCATTTGTGGTACGTTCAGCGCCAAGGGCAGCTTCTTCAACTGCTGCTGCATTCAGATCGGTGTCCCAGTTGTCTGTGGCATCCTGAGCGCTCTGTTGCTGCTGGGCCAGCTGTTGTTGGTGTTGCTGCACCGCCGTGGCCTGAGAAGGTGTCTGTGGATGGGGACGAGGACCGATGATGATGGTGTCATGGCGGAACGTGGGTGCAATACCCGTCCTGTAGGTAAGAAACCCAAACAGACGCCCATCGGATGACGGAGTGTAGATAGTAGGGTCAGTGGTGAGCCGCTGGTGATCACCAGCAAACATATTGCGTTGCTGCTCTTCCTCGAGAGGGACGGGACTGGTCGGTGTAAGGGGAAATGTCGGCATGGGCGCCGAGGGAGCCGACAGGTGTTGGTGTGGGTATTGCTAGGAGAGAGAAAAAGGAAGGTGAATGGCAGTGGGGGTGTGGAGCCGAGGAAGGAAGAATGCATGCATTGGGAATGGGAATGGGACGAACATACGCACATGGCACGGTCGATGTGTACAGATGTACGTTGTCCCGGAGCACATACAAGCCATCGTCGCGCACGGACATGGAATGCTCGTTCTGACCTTGTGCTTGGGCATCGCTCTGCACTTCCCCGAAGAGCCATCGTATTGCGCCGCGCCGGTGCAGTATGCACCAAAGTCGGAATCGGTTGAGCCAACAGGTGGGCAGGGGTTGGACGGGTGAGAGAAATATGGATGACGATCCAAATGGGGCGAGGCTGGTGGGGTTACTGGAGAAATGAGTGTGGCAAAAAAGTCATCAATGTCTGGTTTGGTCGATGCGGCAGAGACCAACGGCTCGATAATTGAGGCAGTGGCGCGGAGTGCGCGATGAGATGGTGCACGCCAGCGCCGGAAACTCGAGCTTCCACTCGCTCATGACAGTCCAATGTGGGACGGTTGGCCAAGAATGAAGACACTGGATCAGTTGTGAGCTGTGGCGGCTCACTGTGAGGAATAAGGTATTCCAGGGGTAACCCTAGGGTATGATTTGATAAACCCTAACCCGTACCCGCGAACACCGTACCCGAACGGTTAAGGGTACGGGTACACCGTTTTGTTTTACGGGTTCAGGCACGACACCGTTTTCCTTCACGGGTTCAGGCACAAAACCGTGCGCGTGTAAGACACCGCGGGTGAGGTACGAAACCGTACAACACCGCGGGTTTTGTATATGAAATGTACTACGAGTTACAACTACTACAGCTAAGTTCTATCTACCCGTGCTCCTTGCAGAGACAGCCACTACCACATCCTCAAAAACGACAAGACCGCAGCGTGCCCATGAGCCAAAACAGAGAAAAGCGCGAATTGAGGGTGGCGAGAGTTTGTTGCGCGTGAAAGGGAGAAGGTGGCGGCCTTGCAAGAACACGCGTTCGACGGAGGTAGAAGTCGCTAAACATTATATTAGTGATTGAAATGATTATATAGAATTATACTGCACTTACCGGGGATGCTCAAGTAGTCCAAAGCCATGCGATGAAGGTTGGGGTAGACATGTTGATTGTCCACCCACCACTTCAAAGGGTCCTTCACATTCTCGACAGGGTGATTGAGGTATTCCTGGATCTCGCTGGCACGGGGAGCAGAGGTAACAGAAAGGTCGCCGAAAGATGCAAATCCGCCATTGTTCTCGGTCTTCGAGTTTTTTGTGGGCGTCGCATTGGATTCATCGGCCACCTTCTCGTATTCTGCAATGTACTCCTCCCGGACCAGCGACTCGGCTTCTTCGATCCACTCTCCCTTCCACTTCTGGTTGCGGAAGTATTCGAGCTTCATTCCCGGATGTAGGACCATGGCGATACGATATGTAGAGGAGGAGTCAGTAAGCGAGTAGTAGCGGTCCATCTTCTTGCGTGCGAGCTTCATGGCGGCTGCGATGGAGGGGTGGTATACTTTCCCGGTTTGGTAATTAAGGTGGCTTGTTATCCGGTCCATAGCAGGGATGATGGCGGCGACACTAGCAGAGTCTTGGGAGAAGAAGAGCGTCGCGTTCTTGTATTGGAGTAAGACCGCGACGAGGTCCTCGGCAATAGACCACTCCTCCATTTCCAGTTCGAACTTTCGGAGCTTGAGGGACTTGTCGGCTGTCATGGCATCGATGGCAGTGCGATATCTGATTGCAAAGTCGAGCATGTAGTAAGTAGAGTTCCAGCGAGTGACGACGTCGCGTGGGAGGATGCGTGGCTTGAGCTTGAGCTCCTTGCAGTATCTGCGCCATGCAGGGAGGGCGATGGTTGTTGATCGTACGATGGCAAAAGCAAGGTGGCGAAGCTTTGTTACCACTTTACGGACAGCAGCTGTGTCCGCCATAACCTCCTCGCGTGCATCTGGATCCAATTCGTCCAACTCGTCGACACCATCGTCGAGGTTATCTGTGCTGTCTAGGTCCAGAAGGTCTTCATCTTCGTCCTCGTTTTCGTCTTCATCTTCATCTTCATCTTCACCATCTTCGCTGTCGTCGCCATTGATGTCCAAGTCGAGGGGATCAATATCATTGTCGTCACGTTCGGTTGCCTTGCCTAGCCCAGCATTGAAAGGACACAAAAGGGTTTTCGCAGAGAGCTGCAAGGTGTGGTTGAAGCAACGAACGCGATGCTCCATCACAAACGAGTTGTCCATATTCGCGAGCGCTTCCCCCTGCGTGTTGTTCGACGTTGCGTTGTCAGCATTCACAGCAAGGACCTGTAGAAACAATTAGCTTGAGAGCATAACACGAGACTACAAACTTACCCGATGTTGAAGCCCAAACGTCTTGAGCATCTTCTGAAATGCCCGAGCCAATGCCACGCCGGTGTGAGATTCAGGAACCTCGATGATATCCAATAAAAAGGCCAACATGGCCCCATTGTACTCAAAGTGCACAGTCCAAGCAACGAACGCATGGTGATTGGTTGACGTCCATGCATCGGTCGCAAAATGGACACGCCCTGGGTGATCATTTAGGAGCTTGATGATACGTTCGCGGCACTTCACATAGGCCGCGAGAATGTCACGACGAACGGTGTTCGGAGATGGAACCTTGAGGTGGGGGTGTCCTGTTGTGAGAAGATTGACAAGCTCGGGATCGGAGACAATAGTTGCTGGGCGATTGCTTTCGGCAACCCATTTTGCAATGTGGGCACTGATGTATATGAGTCAAAGAAAGGTATGTATAGCGCATGTACTCACCGGAACTCAGGGCCTGAGTGTGCACGATGAGAATACACAACGGGTTTTTGCCCTTGACTGGCGAAGGCACTGAAAATGTTACCGCTTCGCTGGCTACCAGACACCCCGCCTACAGCCTCGTTGACCGTATCCTCGCCAAAGCAGCGAACTGCATGGTGCCGAAGGTTGGCAGTCGAAGACTTGTCACCTTTGTCTTGATAGCGCCGAACGCCTCGTGCCTCGGTTTTGCATTTCTTTGAGGAGCAGGTGAAGAAGTGGGCGACACGGCCATGGTGTACCTCAATCGTTACTTTAGGTTTGAAGAAAGAATATATAGGAGACCTCCAAGTTTCCTTAACCGCCGCTAAAATTGAAATGAGTAAGACAGCAAGGAAAAAATAGTAAGTAAACGCACCAAGTTCCTTCTCAAGGTCATCTAGCTCCTCGTCGGATCCAACTGCGATAACCTCCAGCAATCCATTGGTCTTGATGCTGGCTTGATCGTCGGTAGTTGGGTCCTCTACATCACTGATGACTGGAGACGAAACATTGGACAGCGCATGTTTAGCCCGCTTAAGAGGCCGAACGATTGCACCGGTGCCTTTCTTGATACGCTTGATGCCTTGCCCGATTGCCTTTGCACTTGATGTGGCTGCACTGGATATAGAGGAAGTGCGGGAGTGGAGTGATGAACGCGACGACTTCGCAGAAGACTTCGTTGAATTGTTAGGCATCCGCGGACCGTGGGATTATAAAAAAAAAAATGCTCACCTTTAAGTGGGTGAGCCAGATCTCGATGAATTGCTCCTTTTCACTAGCCTCGATGAGACCTGACGAAGCCATTGGCGGCCTGAGGCCTGAGAGGTTAGGGCGTGCCTCGTTCTCTTTGCGACGCACGATCGGAGCGGAAGCAAAGATCAGCCACAAGCCACAAGCCACAAGTGAAAACTGTATAGTTTTCCCACGATATTATGTGAGGTCACCAAGCCTTTCTTTGGCAAAAGTCGTGTATAAGACATGTATATAATGGTATAGCTGATTCAGTATTCTAATGAGCGTCGAATTCTGCAACACATCCCCAGTTCCCACTGCATAAGGGTCCTATTCCATCAATGAGCCTGTCAGAGCAGCCGAGGCACTGGTTGTAGAGGAGGCGAGTGAGGGGAAGTCGGTGAACAGGCATTCATGCCGCAAGGAAAGCAACAGAAAACACAACACTAAGGATGCTCGTGAGTTGTGAAAAGTGGGATCGTAACAGATCGTGTACCATTGGATCCGAATGCCTTGGTAGGATTAGCTGTCGATGCTGCCCGCATGGGAAGCACCCGAGCCTGTCGGAGCAGCTGAGGCACCAGTTGTAGAGGAGGCGAGTGAGGCGAAGTCGGTGAAAATCTGCGTGCTCTGGTATGTTTGACAGTTCGAGCTGGAGGGTATACGGGGCATATAGGGAAGCGACCCAATGGAAACAGTTTCGGCAGGTTGAGAGTAAGAGAGTGTTTGCCCGCCTGAAGTGTATACTCCAGGAATATCCATGAGGCCACTATCGCATACTTCGAATGTACCGTTTTGTGCGGCGTTGGACATGTTGTAAGGAAGACCAATGCGATCAAGAGTATGTTGACAATACCCTACAGGATTTGTGCCGTTGGGGTTACAGATCTTCATTCCGACAATGCCCCCGCCTACGAATTTGGTCCAATTGAAGGTATTCACTGGTGTGCAGTACTTGAAGGCCGGTAAAAGTGTCGGCGATGGGAGGGGTACAGATGCAAAAATCAGAAATGTTATTGACGAGTGTGGTAGCCGGATTGTGTCCCGCGGAGAATTTGATTGGGATAAACTTGTTGGGGTAAGGCAGTGTACGGAAAGAAGTTCGAGACCAAGAGATTTGAGGTATAGAGAAAACCGTGTACCCGCGCAAACGGGTACGGTATTTCACGGGTACGATAAACCCAAACCCGTACCCGTACCCGGGAATACCCGTGACCCAATACTCACGGTGTTACCCATACCCCTGTCACACCTTAACTATCGAACATCGGCGACTGTGAAAAGGCCTCACTCGAAACGGTCTGCATCCTTTCCCTTCTGGAACTCACCCCGAACGCGACCATGAGCTTGGCGACGTGCGACAGCCAGCATCCCGGCCACGTGCCGTTCTCGAGAAACTCCCAACAACACCCACCGTCGCATCCGCATCCGCACCCGACCTCAAGCTCTGGCCCCGGTAAGAATACCGGATCGTCGACCCCTTCAATTCTGAGGTAGGTACCCCACAAGGCTCCCCCATCTCCCCGGTACTCTCAACCCTCTACACGCACGCGCTCTTACGCATGACGCGGGACATCAAGTGGACCTCACTCAATCTGTACATAGATGATGGGGCCATCCTGGCATGCGGGAAAACGTGGGCCGAAGTTAAGTGTTCCCTCATCGCTGCATACACTTCATGCGCCTCGTGGCTCAGCAGGTCGGGACTCAAGGTGGAACCGGACAAGACGGAGCTCATCTACTTCCGAAGATGAATGGAGAGGGAAGACCCGCCCGGGCAAATATTCTTACCTCAAAACCCACAAGACCCGCAACATGCATCATATAAGGTAACGGCGACACACTGTCTGAGATACTTAGGCTTCTTCTTGGACCATAAACTGCGATGGGAACATCACGTCAATGTGATGTGCAACCGTGCACGTGCCTCCATCAAAGCCCTTCAACTTCTGGGCAACTCGGTCCGCGGCCTCGATTTTGCGCAGTGGAGACTGGCATATAATGCCATCTGCCTTCCGGTACTCACGTACGGCTGCCAATTATGGTACACCGGGAAACAGAAGAAACTGGCTAGCAAATTACAAGTGGTCCAAAACGAGGGAGTAAGGCTGATTGCTGGCGCGTTCCGGACCACTCCAAGGGAACCACTCCAGCAACTTTTTAACATTCTCCCTATCGATTTAAGACTACGAATGCTGACTGACAACTCTGCGTTACGACTTTACAGGCTTCAACGCTCCAGCCAAGTGCTCCTACGTCTCGGAGGAGACTGGGCTCCCAACCCTGGAGAACCAATCCCGACACCAGTCAGGAAAAAGGTAAAAACTGTGCTACGCGCACTAGCCAGCCGAGTCCCGGCCAAAGGTAACCGCATAGAAGCCTTCCCCGACCTACCCGAAGGAGCTCCACAGTGGGAAGGCAAAGTCACAGTAAGACAACCGGCGAAGCGGGAGGAGCAGGCAGCGCTCTCTGATCACTTAGTCAACCAACACAAGGTGGGAGTTACCCCACAGATTTACATAGCTGGTGCCCTGTCCAACCGGGGCCGCCACGACGACAAGTCCATCGCCACTGCCGCGGCGGTCCTGTACCACAAGAAATCAGAGTGGGGTCACACCGCGTGCGTATTGGGCGAAAAACTGACACAGACCGACATAGAAGTGGAAGCCTTGCACCCAGCGCTCACGCTGCTGGGTGACTTTGTCAAGGAAACTAAGTACACAGGACCGGTACAAATTATCACAGGGTCACCTACAGCCCCTGGCCGGTTCCTAGATTTCACACAACACGCGTCACAGCACGTATCCCTTAAACTCGCAAGGGAGATTAACTCCATAATTGCTGACCACCCTCAGATAACACTAGTGATACAATACACGAAACGGAACGCCGCGCTAGTGGGTTTCAAAAGAACCCAACACCTCGCGCTAGAAGCGGTCAAGAGACCGCTGCCTGATGCACAAAGACCCCCCTCAATCCACTATCAGCGCGCCGAAACAAGAGCAGCAGCGATAGGAGCATGGGAGCAGCGCTATCAGGAGAGCCCGCGTCAATCTCAGGCATATAACAGTGCCCTTGTCACACCCCCAGATGGGCGAGCCCACTTAATACTACGGATAGCCTCAACAGGCATCCGAACCAAAGGACGTACCCTTTTACATCGAGTACCCCGCACAGTCCAATCCACACTGACACGCCTCATCACAGGTCACGCATTTATTGGGGCTTACCGCCTAAAGTTCCAACGGAAAAACCTCCCCCCGGCGACAGAAGAAGATGTCGCGTGCGCCTGCGGGGCAGTCCCAGACATCAGGAAAAGTGTCAGTACTTTTTCTTGTCTTTCTGTGCTTTTTTCATGACTTTTTTGTCTTTCTTGTCTTTTTTAAAAGACAAAAGACAAAAAAGACATGAAAAAGTACTAAAAGACAAGAAAAAGTACTGACACTTTTCCTGATGGAAGATACGGAGCACGTCCTCCTACATTGCCCCCTCACACACGATCAGCGCCTACAGCACCTGTCCGCGGACGGAGTGCCGCCAGACTCGCTGAGAAAGATTTTCAATAGCCCAAAGCAATGCTTGGGGCTGCTACGATTCCTCGAAGAGACGCGCGTCTGTGCTAGGCCACGGAGCGTGTGGGAGCCAGGCTGAAGGATAGCTAGAGGAACAAGATTGGAGCAAGGCTCCGGAACTGCAGGGCTCGGTTTATACCGGTCCTGCACCATTTTACTATACTACAAACGCCCACCATCATCGATCGCCACCACACACACACTCAGCACGGCTTTGCCTGCCTCACACAGCCGTGCAAGCGCGGCCCACCTCTATATTTTTAGTCAGTATTACTTTCGGGTGACCGCTCCTGTGTCTAAGGTACACATGCGGTATATAAAATTGGATTCCAAAAAAAAAAAGCTGACAGCCGTCCCTAGGCCTCCGTCCTCTTCTCTTCTTACTGCCCCTTTCCCCATCTCCTTCGACATCTCCTCCCTACTCGAACTCACAGGCGCGGCCTTAGGCTGTGCTACACCCTTGACTCGCACTTATAGTATATCATTACTGATACAAGCATGCTACGATAGGATCATGCCCTTCTCCACCGACGTGAACTGGCCTCAAGGCTTACTCAACATCTTCACTATCAGTCGTAATAAAAACGCGCTACTCGAATCTCGTTATTATGGTCCTTACGACAGGCTCTTCAACTACGCCGCGATCGAAGGCTCCTTCACCTTTTTCCTTGACCCGCAGATTGCCCCTGATAACTCGAAAACCACCTCTCCGCGCGATGCCGTAGACTTTGTCGTATTTATGGTGGTTTTGAATCAGGAGCAGCAGAAACGGGCGCCAATTCTCATCGCGGAGATTAAAGATGACAGATGGGCGAACAAACCTGATAAGCGCCAGAGGGCGGACACCGAGATGCGCCAATGGTTCGATCAGATGCTACCCAATTGCCCTATTCCTCGCCTGTATGGGTTGAGCCTGCTGGGAACTTCCCTTCGCGTTTATTGTGGCGATAAGGTCACAGGCGAAGTTACTCCTCACTTTGTCGGCCGCCCTAACGTGGACCGGATTTTGCCACCCGACTTCTTGGAGGGACAGTGGGATTTAGACATCTTGTCTCCGGACGGATTGAGGATGATGCAAGAAATTGTTGCGTATATCAAGGTGGAAGCCGCTAAAGTTTGAGGTGGATACTTGCTTGAACGACCCCTTTTATTCAATGACGCGACGTTTTTCCCTACAGCTGTGACAACTTGAGTCTATATCTTTCTTATCAAGAAATCTAGTCTCTTTTCCCCGGACTCACCCCGTTGCGTGCTCTCGTCCTGGTCTCCAAGTTCCGAGTCACTTCAGGGTACGGATCCCCACGTAGCACTTCAAGTATATATGCATCGCAACTACTATCCGGCTTGGTTGGTATTAACTAAGACCATATCGGCCTTCTCTCCTTTAAGTGGGTCGGTATTCTGTCACAGAGAGTGCAAGAAGAACTTTCTTTTATCATCCTACAGAAGATAAAAATCAGTCAGTCTTTGATACTCGGGCGTAAATGCACATGGCTCACCTCCGTGTGCACCTCCACCACAAGGTTATCCTCATCCATGAATACACCTTCGCACTCATCCTCCTTGTACAGCGCGGCCGTCTCAACATACGGCAAGCTCGTCTCAATATCATCGCGGAACCACTCGCCCCCACGATATACCGACGGCTCCTTAACAACCTTGACCACACTACCACTCTCAAGTGTAACCTCTCGACCAGCCCCACCCAACAACGCAAGCGCACGCCCCACGCGGTACGGATTATAATCCCGTATCGTGATGCGCGTCGGCAGCACTGTTGCACACCGCTCGCCAACGTATGAGCCGCATGTGAGCGAGTCTCTCTCTTGGATACGTGTGTTTGTTGGGCCCCATTCGTTCCATGGTATCGCGAGCCTAGCTCCCGCTATGCCCCCTGGCGCCTGGGCATTGATGAATTCGAATATCGTGCGACAACGCACAATGAGATCGACCATGCGAGAGTCACCCGATGCTCCGTCGACGTGCATCACTACGTTGATGATGTGGTTCCTAGGCACAAAGCGTAGGTGACGGTGAGAACCGACCTTGCCTTCCGGCTGACGGGTCCGATACGTGCTTGTTGAACTTCAGGCGGACTGTTCGTTCAGAGAGGAATGCCCTCGTCCAGGAGACGATTTCCGGGGTGAACCCCAGATCCGCGACGACCTGGACGAGCCTATCTCTGTTGATATTGTCGAAGTAGCCTTGGATATCGAACAGTAGGAGTCCTGTGCGTAGCCCTGCTGCGTGCGCTACCTGAATGTTGTGAGTGAGCGTAAGACCTGCGTCCAACGTGGACGAGGCCATCCGGCCCCCGTACTGGTTGGTTGGGAGGAGGTCGTGTCAAATGATTTCGCCATAGAGTAAACGGGCAATTAGTTTTTCAACAAGCTTACCCATGCACTCTAGTAGGGAGACCGGGCGGAAATTCTTCACTAGCAAGTAGTCCGCGCAGTGAGGTTTGGGGACCGCGCATACTATAGCCTGTCTCCATATAAGCGGGTGGTGGCCCACTCGGACGCAGCCCGTGGTGAGGTCTGTTATTACCTCTGGTGCGCTCGTCCAGGCCCATTTAATTAACCTCCAGGTTTGGCCCGAGGCACCTGGGGAGGACATGTTCGACGTGTCTGCCAGCAGATCACCTATTATGTCTTTTGAGAACCTTGGGAGCTCTCTGGTTGCGCGGGGTGGAGGGTCGTCTTCGAGTCTAGCTGGGACTTCTGGCGGGGCCTCTACAAAGAATCTTCTGGAAAGTATCTGGGAGATGTCGACGTGCGTATGGGCAAGTCCCTCCTCCGTTCGTAGTGGGGGTGTAACGGGCTCGCAGCCCAACCACCGTAGGTATGCGTTCTGTCAGCACCTATTCCCTGTAGAAGGGCATGACGGAGGGCGTTGCACCTGCTGGGACATCTGACGAGGTCAGGCGACACCGGCTCCTGGGATGAGGCTAGCACGTATGCCTCATGGACCGGGGTAAGTTCAGGGAACCGGCCCAAAAGAGTTTGAAGTTTCTGGATTATGTTCTGATGCGTACGAATGGGGCTAGATGGTATTGATCTGAAGGATCAATAGAAGCGTCACCGTGGGAATGGTCTAGAGGATCGTTCTAGGTTCATGTTCTGATGGGATCACAACATGTCGGCGGCCTTCTGATTGATGCGCTGATGAACAGTTATCTGATGCCCCTGGTTTGTGATATGTGCCTAGTTCTGTTGATGTGTTTCAGATGCATGCGTACGGTTAGACTCCTACTATAGTCACTTACAGACTCCTACCTTAGTCTAGACCCAAGTACTATATAAGTAGCACTCCTTGCGCCTAGTAGAGGCCAAGTTGAGTCTCCTGTCCGACTACCCAGTCTAGCAGCGAAACAAGATACTCCTTATCCATCCATCTACTAAGGGAGGAGTGTCGCCATTGTGGAGAACTCCGTAACTCCCTGACACAAGGGCGCCCAGCGACGCCGAGGTCTTCGCTATCGACAGACCCCACAAGCAGCTTAGTGTAGCTAGCAAGCTACCGAATCACCGGCGGTGACAGGGGGGATTTTATTCATCTTCCTACTGTGTCGCCAGGTGGCGACCTCCCACAGATTGGACTTACCTATGACATCATCCGCCCATTTTTGCTTGGCCTTGCGGGCTGCAGCTCTAAGGCGGGCAGATTGTCGTTTGCGATCTTCGACTGTTTCTGCTGCCCGTAGTTCCAGGACTACTTCTGCACAGTCTGTGTTCCACCACGGAGCGCCTTTGGGGTGGTACGGCTTCCGTGGCTTCATGGACGACGCCGTCGCGTGCTGCATGGCCTCATGTACTAGGCTTGCCAGCTCATCAACTTGTGCGGCCGTGGGTTTCTCCGGTAGGGGTGCTGGGGAGCCCAGTATGTCTTTGAAGATCTTGCACCATTCCGTCCCTTTTTCCTCGTCGAGGACGTAGCCCATCTCTGTGTCAGCCTGCTGCAGTGGCTGAGTGGGTCTGAGTAGCGAGCCTTGTACTCTAGTTAGGGCGTGATCCGACCCTAGGGAGCCCTCCCAGTCAAGCATCCAGTTCGAGAAAACTGCGTCTTCGCACGCGGCATCGTTGAACCAGGTGAGATCTATGGTTGAGCTGCGCTCATGGTCCGCGCCTTTCCGTGTGATCACCCCTGGCTCATTGGCTAGCGTCAGCAGGTTACCTACCGCCCACTCCTCTATGCGTTCTACTCTTGGCGAGGGTGGGATCCCATCCGGGGACCAGGTGCGAGAGTGAGCGTTGAAGTCGCCAGTGACTAGAGTTGGTATAATTGGGTCCAGGTCTAGCCTGAGAAGTGCCTCCAGGGCCGAGTGGTCGTTGACATCGTTGTAGAAGTTGACTAGCCTCCACGTTGTCTCGTCAAAGTTTAAATCTAGAATCATTACGCATGGGTGTGTGCAGAGGTCCAGCCGTGAAGTGGCTGTGAATAGAGCCGGTGAGTCAACGCCCTCCCAGGAGCATTTGCATGTGTATGCCATAACCTTGGCCTTTCTGTTCTCTGTGGTTGCCGGGTAGTGTAGTTCCCAGCCTGGGGAGCTCACTCCGCCAAGGACGACTGCTCCGTCTCTTGCATCATCCTTTCGCGTCGTGCCAATTTGGTTGTACCATGGTTCCTGGACCAGTATGACCTGGTCGACAGGATTTGAGTGTAATAGTGCGTGCGTGACCGCGTTGCGCCTGCGCATGTTCACTGAAGTAATGTTTATGGGTGTACTCAACATTGATTACTCGCCGCGGAGGTGCTGGCAATGCCAGGTGTGTTGTGGTCAACAATTTGTGGGGTGCCAGCGGAGATGACTGCAGCCAGCTGCCTTTGTCTCGTTTCTGGCATCCCCGGGTAGAAATACCCTGAGGGGAGCTGTACCACAGCCTCCGCTAGGTCGAAGTGTTTGGCCTCGCTGGCCTCCTCTGGCGTTTTCTGCCTGTCGTCTCAGGCCCGTGCGCAACGGTGATCTTCGCTTGTCCGGTTCTCCCAATCTACATTTGTTAGCTCAGCGGGGTTTGGGATAGGTATACCTTGAACCGCTAGGTTCACTAAGTTCTTCTCGGCACCTGCCGTCATTCTCCTTGGGAGGAAGCCTTGGGGGATGTAGTTGTCGCTTTCGTGGGTCCCCACATCTTCCATTTCTTCGTCCGGCAGGTCTTCCAGTCTGGCCTCCAGCAGGGGCCGTGGGGGATCTGGGCGTTGTGTAGACGCCTCTCGTTGTGTGGGTACTTCTGGCAGGAGGTCAGGGGGTCTCCGTTCAACGTTCTTACCTTTGTCAATCGGGCGTGACCTGCGGGATCGGTAGCCTTC
Organism: Russula emetica; assembly: GCA_015178925.1. Lineage (NCBI taxonomy): Eukaryota > Fungi > Basidiomycota > Agaricomycetes > Russulales > Russulaceae > Russula > Russula emetica. The sequence continues at coordinate 115,550 of WHVC01000082.1, read as the reverse complement.
GCGTGCTGGGCAGGTCCGGTCCCTGGCGTGGTGTCCGATTTTGTTGCAGGTAAGGCATTGTAGTCTGCAGTCGCAGGTCCCTGCCACCTTGTGTTGTTTCGACCTCGGGCATTCCCTGTCGTGAGCATCTGACGGGTGTCCCTTACCGCATATGTAACATTTCACCGAGTCCGGTGGTAGGCGGCAGGCCTTGGATGATGCGGCATGTCCCAGCATGTGGCAACGTCCACACTGAATTAATAGGGGTTTGTCAACCCAGCGTTCAATTGTGGTTCTTCTTCCAAAGAGCGCTTGTTGGTTTTTGAGGAGTTGTTTTGTGATTGTACCATCTGGGTCTGAGAAAGCGAAAGTCAGCGAAGTATATCCAGCCGGTAATTGCCACACTGGTTTGATCCAGCGGGGCGGGGATGAGAAGTAGACGTTATGTAGGCCCTGCATCGTCCGAACCTCTGTTAACAGGTCTTCGTTTCCGAATATGTTACCGTCATTGTCCGTGGTAGGGACCCCATGTGCTAGCAGTTTCGTCCAGCCTTGATTTGGGCACAGTTGTCCTCCTCCGGGGAAGGGTCCTGTCAGGAAATGTTCGAAAGTCTGTATAAACGCGAAATCAACGTGGCCTCGCATGGTGAAGACGAAATTTCCTTTGCTTCTTGTACCCGAGCTCCACCTCCCAGAGATGATCGGGAGTGGTTTTGCTACGTCGCGCACCATGTTCGTCCTTACCTCTCGTACGATGGCGTCAGACTGTCTAGCTCTGGTGGCCAGTTCATTTGCCGAGCCAATGGCACCACCGTGTCTGACTACCGTGACCTCCGTGAATGCTGGCGGTGGGTTGGTGGCCGGATGAATTGGCTGATTGGGTGTGGTTGGTTGATTGGGTGTGGATGTTGCCGCCGCCGTCGCGTATGACCGTGGTGTAAGGTTGATCTGTTTCAAAGTCGGGTTAGTCTCTTCTGGCTTACCCGCTTTTCCTCTTTTCTTCTTGTTTGCCACCTGTGTCCAAGCCACCTCCGGTGGTTGTGCTGCTGTTGGGCGTGTTCGGTCCGGAGCGGGTTGTCCCGCTGCCGGTCGTTCCGGCTCTTTAGCTTGTGCGCGGTTGGGTTGCAGGCGCGGGACCTCCATTCTTGCCGCGGTGTTGTTTGTGATCACTATCAGTTTCTCTAGTTGTGCCATCCTTACCAGGAACGGCTCCAAAGCCGTTTGCATTGCCGCAGTAAGGTTGACTACGTCCATTTGTGCCGGTGGTGTCTGTGGAGGGGTAACGTCAGGCGTGCTCGGTAGGGGGTTACGCTTAGCTGTTTGGGCAGGTTGCGGGGTGGAGCCCGATACCGTGCGTTTGTTCCCGGTTGAGGGGGTAGGTCGTGCTTGTGGGGTGGTCGAGTTCCCGATAGTCAGGCCCAGGGCGCTGACCGTGCTTCGGAGTAGGTCTACGTTGCGTTCAAGGATGGTCTTTTTAATGTCTTTCTCAAGCTGTTGTTGTCTGATATTCAGTTGGTCCTCTTTCCAGCGGCCGAGTGCTACTTCCACCTCAGCTATGGCTGAGCGGTTGGCTGTCGCCTCAATCTCTTTTTGGACTGTGGAGGTCCATTTATACATCCCATCGGCCCTGTCTGCATTGATGTGGATGTCTAAGTGTTGGGTGGTGGCCTTGAGCCGCTGTAAGAGTGAGTGGAACTCTGGGTTTTCACCCTCTTCCAACATGCGTTGGGGGTGGTCATCCACTTTTTCCCAGAAGTCGGCATACACTTTGCGAGATTTCTCTGCCAGCGGCCTTGTAAATCCGCATGCGACGGCCGCGAGGCACGCCGATGCGAGACTGCCCCAGTCCTCTGCTTCCAGAGGGGTTGGGTTTTTACTGTTTGTGTTTGGACCCGCGTCCAGTACTGCGATGACGAGTCGCGCTGCGTCATCAAATTCTCTTTGTTGTACCTTCAAACCTGAGCTGTTCCACGAGTTCAGGGAGCTCTGCAGCCGGTAGTCTAGCGGGCCCTGGACTAGCGTCTGGAGTCCTTCCCGGAGCTGTTCTGTGTATGAGCAAAATTCTTTCCGGCTAGGAAAGTAGTTCTCAGGGACTGCCCCAATGGGGTCAGGTTCTGGGAAGCAGGGGCAAAAAGTGACCCTTCGAAAAGGGATATCAATTGGGAGTTCCGTGGGGGGGCCGACGTGGGTCGGTTCCCTCGGGTTAGGGTTTAGCGGCGGTGGTTCCGGTGAGGGTTCCATTCGGTTTTTATGAGGATTTTGTTTTAATAGGAGGGGTGAGAGGGGGAGCCTAGGCTTCCCTCTTTTTAAGAGGTTGGAGATGTGTGTGTTTTTCTTAGAGTCTAGTTCACTAATCTAGTTTTAACACTTTTCAGCTGGTCTTTTGCCGAAGCGAAGACTTTTGCTGTTGGTGGTTACCGGAAAAGGAAGGTGGACGGCTGTCAGCGTGGGATCAGTAGGGTGGAACGTACTAGGCCTCGATGACCCGATCGTCGGCGTCTCGGACTCGGATAAGGAAAAATAGAAAAAGAGATAAAACTCGCGTCCTGGGACGTCTCGCGCTTAGAGAGAAGGAGAAAGAGAAAGGGGACCAGATATATATGATGGCCATTGTGACCTATGCTGGACTCTTTAAATACATGGAAGGACTCCCAACACGTCAGCCCATTGTACTCTACGGTAAAACGATCGGTAAGTAAGTGAGAAAAACGAGAATCAAGAGAAGTTCGAGGACAACGCGTGGCTGGTGGCCACCCCGACGCGAAGGCATGGAGCCTGTCCGAAACTTGTACCCGGTCGTCCAAAGTCGGGAACGTGGGCGGAACGGGGGAGGAAGCATAATGTAAATGAGAAAAGAGATCACTATAAAGCATGGGCGAGCGAGAGAAGGGGCGATCAGAGTAATGCTTTGGAAAAAGATGCCAACGACAGGCAGCCACGAGGCTGTCGGTTAGATAGCAACGAGGCACGCGCCCTCTGTAATACGTATCGAAGGCGCCTAAACTGTAAGCGCGCGTGGAACGAAGGGGGAAGACAGAACAAACACGAGGAAAAATAAGGAATACTCGGCCGACTTATTCCGAGTCCCGCGATCCGGGAGGAGGTCGACGCGTCAAGAAGGGTTGGGCATAAAGGAACTTTCCGGGCGACTCAAACATATGAGAGGGTCACTGGAGTGGTCTGTGCGAGCACAGCCCGTGCTCCTACCTTACAAGGGTATACCAAGTATTCTTGGTAGTGGGGAAGTAGAAGTGAATTGAAAGTGAAGTAGAGCTAGAGCGAGGCGGCAGGGAAAAGTTGGAAGTTGAGGTTGGTGAATCGTCCGTCTGGAAACGGCCCCCAAAATCTTTGGAGCCTCGTAGGCTTCGCGCCTACACCCCCTTTTCTACTCCATTCTCTCTCCTCCCCCATTGTTCTCTTGATCCCTCCCTAATCGATGCGCGATACTCTTGGTGCACGATCCCCTGCACCATTGCCTTATGCGACACGTATAGTACCTACAATAGCAAACGTGCCAGTGAGGGCCATTGCACCCTCGCATGCACGGTGCTCTACTACTACAGCACTACCCTGTCTTACTCCATTTCTCTCATGGACGACATGTCTCACTTAGCTTACAGTTTTAGTTACATTACCTGGAGCACTGGCATGCTTGTAAGTAGATAAATAGTAGCGGTGTGCGCTGAGCGCAATGTCCCCTCGGAGTCCCCTGACTGAGGCTGACTCCCCTCCGACAGAGTCCGACTTGTGGCTTGTTCTCTGGTATGGAGCTGTCCAATTGATATCCTCGTACAGTTTGATCCGCCCGGAATTGAGCTGTGCCGACATACATACAAAACGAAGAAGCGCGTATGGATCAGTTGTGTAGTACGCTTTTACTTCCACCGCTACAGCAACCATGTGACGATCAGCCTTGAGCGCTTGAGCGCTTGAATGCTTGAGCGCGCACCCATAAACTGGGTGTACTGCGTCGGGGAGCCCCCGGCGGGTTATCAGATGTTCTCCCACAGGCCATGGTCGGAGCATCATCATGCACCACTGGGGGTGCCGCCGCCGGATGTTCCGCTAGTTGACGAATGTTCAGTCATTAGCATCACGATGCTGGCATCATGCTGCCAGTGGTCGAGGGGGTGCAAATTCCGGAGAGCGGTCTTTGAGGTCCGTCGTGCGTTACGCAAATTTGTCTCGCTTACGCTGATTCGGCCCTTGCCGGAGGGGTTGATATTGAAGATGTGCCATGGAACGCATGTGAGATCGCATGCTGCAACGAGCGTGGGTGGCGCAAGAAGGTAGCGTGGGAAGAAGTCGAAAGAAGAGGGTCTGCCACTGGCAACCTCACTCGTCGAGGAAGGCCAACGTGTGCGTTCTCGTCTCGCTCGGCACTCGCGTTCGCGGAACCGCTGTCCGCAACGCCCTTGCCAACATCGTTCGCTCTCTCTAATTTCACTTATCTCCCCCATCGCTTATCTTGGACGACTTCTCCAATCTCGCAGCCACTATCTTAGCTACACTACATGATACCGTGTGAAGCCGCCTTCTTCTGTGTTTTAACATGCAGATCGTTGGGCGAAGCAGTCAGCACTGATCCTTCGCTCCCACATCGTCGGAGAGGACACTGATCAGTTCAAGTCAGCTGATGGATTTGAACACAACTGTACATTAATGAGATTATATACTGTACACCGTAAGTTACAATGTATAGTTGTCGTCTACGACTGGACGTGGCTTTGCTACTGGGAATGGGAGCGCAAAGATTGACTCCGAGTCGAAACACGCGTGGCACTGCGAGTATGCGAATGGCAATGTGAGTGTGAATGAGACTCAGAAGAAGGTGGGGGCAGCCGTCCTTTACGCCGCTTGTTGAAAGTCATCTTTTCTTCACTTCTATCCTCAGGCTTACGCTTGCGGCGATCCCTGCTCGCGGCCGAAGCATCATGTAGACTACCGTCGTCATCCACATCCCAATTGGAGGACAAGTATCTACTGATCATCTCCAATATCCATTCGGACGAACTAAGCTTTTTAGTGACTTCTTGAGCTTGGGTAGCTTTCTGAACTCGTAAATCTTGCTCTCGTTCGTCTTCATTGGTCGGCGAGTCTTCCGAGTCGGAGTCTTCGTCAGCAAAGACGTAAAAGTCACGAAAAAGAGTGCGCAAATCCTCGATAATTTCTCTGCAAGGAGTTTTGACGAGCATCCGGACAATTTTCTGGCCGAGATATATTCTATGGAGACACATGAGCTTTCCTTCGCCACCCGTGACATTGCCATTGTGATCCCTTTCGGTGCGCTGATCGAAGACATATCGCATTTGCTCTTCGAGGCTGAACCCTTTCGAATTCCGGCATTTGACCACTTGGTAGAGAAGCACCCAGAAAAACGATTCCAGGTCATCCGAAACTTCGTGAGGTCTAGTCGAGGGGTCACGTAAACGTGATATCGATATGAATTGCCACGTCCCCTACGCGCAAGTCAAGTTCATTTAGTGTGTCGTGATTAGAAAATAAAAAGAGATCATACCGTGCGTGAATGTTGCCTCGGCTTCACGCTACCCTCTTTTATCTCCCTTGAGAGATCCCAATCGATCAACATCCCAGAACCCCTATCGGTAATCAGAATGTTTGCTGCGCTGATATCCCGATGTAATATACGAGCTCTCCCGTACGCCGCAGTGTGAGCTGTCGCGAACCCTCAGCAAATAAAACATCAAGGCAAACAACACTCCTTACCGACAATAGCATCCCGAATCGCCTCGCACAATTGTCGTGTGGACTTGAATGTATTAAGTGGCTGCCCGAGCGTCTCTAACACCAGTCGGTAATGCACATACGGTTCGACGCACGGCCGACCAGTACACCATTCATAGTCTTGCGTCTTTGTCCTTTGCACAGCAAGCGGGAATGTGCTTGCATGGTCCGGTGATAAAGGGACATCGCCCGCTGGACCCAACGTAGGTATGTTAGGCACCTCCGCATCATGCAGCTTTCGATACACGTCCCCCTCCTTTTGGATTCCTGGAAGGTCGATACGCCAAAAGTCTTTTAGATACACCAACTTTGAATTTGTGACGTCATAGGCAATGTATCCAAAAGTGCATCGACCAAAAAGTGAGTTGGTGTCCCATACCGCCCGGGGTGTGATGTAAGACTTGAGTTGCCCGTCGATAGCGCAGTCATCTTGTACCAGAATCCTGCGAAGGTTGTCACTCTTCAGCTTCTCCCAGCCTTTATACGTCCTCAGCTTCGGGAGCGCTGCCTTGGCCTCGTCATCGTCATCCATGACAGGTGTCACGGTGGTATCATAACCGCGATCGACTGGCGAGAGGAAGTTGAGCCTCCAAAAGAACTCGCACAGCGTGTCGGGCTGTTCTGCCCACTCGAATGCCTCGGTGTATATCACACCGCTACGGTCCCACCGAAGCAGTCGACCCTTCTCACCGTAAAGAACGACGCCAAAGGAAAAGACGCGAAATTGAGAATGATGAAGGGCGGTGGCATAAGCGATCAATTGTCCACAGATTTTGTAAGAGGAATTCGTCCACCGATCCGAGTCGTGACTTTCCAAATCACTGTCTATCTCATCGTCTCTCTTCAACTCCGTAAGTGTACGGAATATATCGTCGTTTTTGTTCTTGTTCTCAATCCACAAGTCGACGGCCTTGAAATCCAGGCCCCGCTCGCCATCATCATGCTTGTCGCCATGGGGCTTCCAATAAACGGAGATGGCTGGTTTCTGCTTCTTTTTTGAACAACCTTGACTAGCCGTTGTATTTTCAAACGCGAGTTCGGGGCAAAGACCAGATGCTTCCATTGCACCGATCTATAATACTCGTGAGCATTGATACCACTTGGAATGCTGTGACTTACAAAATTATCCTCTTTCTGTAAAATAGACGCATCAGAAAAGCTAATTTCATTAGCCAGTCGCTTTTCGGCTGCTTCTGGGACGAATTCTGATAGAAATTCGTTCACGGGCATGGGCCCGACGAATTTTTCGTATCCCTCGCAAGTCATCTCCTTGTAAAATATTGACGTCTTTGGTGGAAGCCCGGACGAATGGGGTTGACTTCCGAGACAATCGTGTTTAAGAGAGGTGGGTTTATGTTATCGCGGTGGGGAGAGAGGAAAAGAGCAGGGAAAGTTGAACGGGGGAATTACCACAGTTGGGTTTGAATAGGTGGTCTCCCTCTCCCCACATCAATCCGATAGGATGATAGGGTTCCTAGTTGTGGCAGATCATCCACGATGAGTTTATCCAGATGAATTTGTTTCGTGGCACCTCGATTGTTCCGAGTCAGTTGCCCAACGGCGCCCATCCCTAGCGTCGCGGTCGACGTGAACTGACACGTGTATGGTCACGTGGTTTAGCGGACGCTTAAGCCTCCGTGTCATACCCAATCCCATGACAGTGCATACTGACGTCGCAGGCGGGCTCCCTCGCATTAAGTCTCCTCCTGAAGTTTTACATGATTAGAGGCGATCTCAGGTAGCCCCGTAGCGACAAAGCCCCGGGGGCATTTCGTGCGCGCCTGTGCCCGGGCCAGTCCACTGGGTTCGCCCGCGGCTTTAAGCTTTAATTCGCGTGGTCCATTGCATCATGAAGGAGACACCGCTCGACCGAGAACTACAAGCCACCGAACTCGCGCGAATCATGTCCGCCACATACCCAGACCCACTCATCTTCCTCGGATGCGTAGTCACGGATCGAGGTCGATGTCATCTGGGACTGGCGCAGAAAATTCGACCCTGGACGAGCTAGAGAGAGGCGCAACTGACCCAGCCGGCTCATTACTATCTGGCTCGGCCTATTTCCGGGTCCGACGCCACGAGTATTCAAGTGTTGAACTTGGAGCCTTGGTGTACATTCTAGGCGCTCGCTCGGACCCTGTCGACCGACCGTGTAACTTACGAAGGATCTCACTGGCCGGCGTCGCCGGGGATTCCCATGAAAGTGATGGAGATGCGGACACATTCCACCGGGAAGATACCCGCAGGATCATCGAAAGTAGGATGATACTGAATACAGTAACTATCAGTCAAACGGCAATCACAGCGGCACATTTCACTCACTCCATATTGATCGCCGTGCATCCCAGCACATGCACCACAGTTTCGAGGTATGGGGGCGCCGTCGACACGTCGTCGTCTTCTTGAAACAAATACTCTCTGTCAGATAACTAGACGACGCAATCAAGGTATGGAAGGGTTTTTGCGCTGCACAGCATATAATCATATAAAAATTACCCTTACTCGGCACCGCAAACAGTACTTTAGTTGTACTCGTACGTACATATTGGGTGGCGACGACGTTTATTCATTCATCTGTCCCTTCGGCAAGAGTGGATTTGCTGAAACTTTGATGAACCATCTGAGCTGTCAGCGGCGCAAGCGGCGGCAGACTCGGACCAGCCGCAGCGCAGACACACTGGCATGCGAGTGACTGGAAGCGGGAACGGATACTGTACTGTAAGTTACAGAAATGGGAAGCGTTGGTGCTCACGGTACAGTAGGACCCTGGTTCACGTGGGAAGGTCGCACTTGAGTAGTTTGAGGACTGTAGCGCTGACCACAGCACGTTGTTCTGGCGTATCGGATGGTATGAGAGAATACAGTACACCATCATGCGGTATTGCATGGGCGGTCCGCTGGCTCGTTATAGACTCGGACTAGTCGTGACCTATTGTTGCTGCTCAGCCGTCAAACGGACATCAGTATTATATAGTATATGATGGCGAAACATTGACGAGTTTGCCGTGTGTCACGGTCGCGAGACGCCAGTGGGTGCGAGGGTTTCGGTCACGGTCGGTCTAGCTAGAGCGGCCGGGCCGACCTGACACCTGACATCTGCTCCAACATCACATCCTCTTCTCTATCACAATCACAATCGATCTATCCTCAATCTAAGAGGACAATTAATTTTCCTGACGGTATTGTCATTGCCATGCCCCTCGGTTCACCTACTCGAATTACCATGCCGCTTCACCTACTCGATCTACCGACAGAGCTCCTTGAACACATCCTAGTCATTTTATGCCACACAAACGCCCAAAGCATCCAAGCATGTCGACAGACCTGCCACACGCTCAACGCGACCATAGCACAATCCAAACTCGTTCAGTACCTCGAACGACTCGCCCTCCTAGGATTATACGACCCATTGCTCCTCATAGGAGGCGGCAGCGCTGCATCCGCAGCTGCATCACTGGGTCTACCGGATCGCGAGGCCGCATTACGGGCTTGGGAGGAAGCGTGGAACTCTCTCGCGGGTGGCGGTGGTGATCAAGATGATGACGCGTGCGACGAGGGTGTCTTTTGGCAAAAACGCAAGCCCGACCTACGTATTGCGCTTCCTCCTCCTCCTCCCTGGCCATCATCATCATCGTCATGGCCAAATTCAAATTCACCGTGTGTCAAGAAATATATCTTAGCCAAAATCCTAGACCCAGATCCACCGTTAGAATACCAGTTGGCGGCGGATAATACTGCTATTACTACGGAGGAGGGACAACAGCAGCAGCATGGTTATTTCGACGAAGAAAATCATTTTTCGTTTGGGCCTTGGTTTATTGCTGCGACGCGCGATGGACTTGACGTGCGTGCTTCTTATTCGTATTTGGATTTGCATGGGTGTTTGGGCGACGTTGGAGGAGGAGGAGGAGGAGGAGGAGGCGGTGAAGGTAGAGGAGGACGGGGTGGCGGGCTTCGGGATGGGGACGGGGATGGGGATGTCGGTGCCGAATACGATCGCGTGTTTTGGACGGTCATCAAGATTCCGTTGTGGAACGTAGTGGCGTTCGTGTTGTCGACCGAGCTGGACCTAACCGTGGTAATCTCGTGCGTTGATATATTTCCTCATTAATTTCCGATTCTCTCTCTTATTTTCAGTAAAAATCTTCTTTGCGGGGGAACAGTATACCCAAAATCGAAGACCAGTACCAGGAGGAGGAGCAGGGCGGTGAGAGGAGGAAGAAGACGACGACGACGACTCATTTGGCGCTGCGACCTTTGCGATTCCGGGATGGGACGCCACACCCGTGTGCCAAAGTGCCAGCGATACGGTTGTCTGTGACGGGCGCTACGGTGTTTCATTGGACGCAGGCGCAGGTACTCGGTGATTATCTGCTACTCTGGATCGGACCTGGTCGGGTAGACTACAGTTTAAGCAAGCTATACTTGGTCGCATGGAAGACAGGGTCAATCACACTCGTGAGTTTTTCATTTCATTTCATTGTCATCGGTGATAATAATTGTGACTTTATGGATGATGATGATGATGACAGCTCCGGGAATTTCCTCCGGGGATGTATGGTGCAATACCGGCTATGATATCCAAAGATGTCCTCGCGCTCGTACAACTTGACCCGCCAGGAATTGAACTGTGCCGGATATCGAACATGGGAAAAGAAGTAGAAGACGAAGCAACAGGAGAAGAAGGTGGAGGGGAAGAAGGTAGTGGCACCAGTGGCGACCGTGGCGCCACGAACGATAACAGCCGCGGGCGCAGCGGCCGAAGCGACGGACGGCCGCGTATGGACAAGCTGTGCACGCTTCTGCTTCCACCGCTACGGCAAGAACGGGACGGGACCGGCGGCCGCGACCGCGACCACGCCCGTGTCCATGCCCGTGCGCGCGTAATCTGGTCATTCTGCATCGGAGAGCACCCAGGACATCAGACGTTCTCCCGCGGACCGTGGCCGGAGTATCGCCGTGCACCGATGCTAGGACGCCGCCATATGTTCCGCCAGTCGACGAAGGAGAGTATCGTTAGTATCGTCATGCAGATCGAGGGGTGTGAGGGACGAATGCGGACCTTCGAGTTTGTCGTGCGTTGCGCCACTTTGCTCGCTTATGCTGATGCGGCCCGCGTTGTGATCCCGACTGACACTGACACCGTCGCTGCCGATGCCGAGTCATCGAATGGGGATGGTCGGTTGGCGTCGGCGCAGGCGCAAGCTCAAGCGCAAGTTGTGGTGGGCGATGTCAATGCGGAAGAGAGAGTGCCGTGGGCCGCATGGGGACCGCGGGCGACTGCGCTGGTGGATCAGACGCACGTGGGATGGAGGTATTTGCTTGGCGAACGGAGGGCAACGATTGAACAGGGTGTTCATCGAATACGTATTCGTGACTACAACCCGTACCGGATTCGGCAAGCGAAGGCTTCTATGGTAGCGAAGGGACTCGGGCGTCATGAGTTGGGGGATTCTCATGAGCATGAAGGGGAGGACTCGTCAGATGAAGGGGAGGGAATTGTGGACCCATTTCACCCGCACGGTATCCGCAGAATCACCGAAAGTAGTACTACACGTGCGGGAGATTGGTTCGAGGAAGACGTGAGGACGGCGCTCCCACATTTGGACGTTACTGTGGACGTTCCGGGATGCAAAGCGATCTATATGGAGCAGGATCAGGTTTTGCTTCAGGTGGATGATTTAGGCAAAGTGAGTGGGTTGTGCCGCTTTGATCGATTGATGATGTGTGGGCGTTCATTAGGGCTGATAGCCGTTGTCAGATAACCGGGAGACCGAACAGGAGGAATGGAGCCGACGTGGAGGGCTTTGTGCTGTACAGTTTGTGATCTAATCATATGGAACCGTGTTTGGTGTGTGTACTGTACTGTATGTGTACTGTACCTTCAGCTCGGTACCGCGAACGATGTACGTGGTTTCAAGTTTATTGATGAGCGGCGACGACGTTCATTCATAATCCCTCCCAAGCCATGTGGGACGAGGATTCATCACAATTACGGGACGAGGATTCGTCGCAACTGAGCCTCAGAGCCGTCGGCGGCGCAAAGGGGACTGACTGGCCAGACAATCGGTTGCTCACCACTGTCCCGTCACCGTATTGCCAAATGAGTTACTCCCTTTGATATGATCAGTTTCGTCCCCCCTTTCCTTCTCGCTCTTAGTCTTTTGACTACAACACGCTCCCCCCTAACTCACTATTCCCTTTTTTTTTTTTTCTTCTTGACGTCGGGGACGTCCGAGTCCGTGGACGCCACACTTGTAACTCACTTTTGAGGAACGAGGAACAAGCGGGAAGTCGGGGGAGTAATCAGGCTGACGGGATACTGTATGAGGTGCGGTGGTAAGGTGCCTGTAAAGATCGGGGGTTGTTAAGCTTCTTTTCGAGCCCCCTGGCGCTCTGCGGCGTAAATAGTTGTCCGAGTGTACGCATACAAACATTCGCACCTCACCTTCCCTTCACCTTCAACACCCCCTCACCTTCTTCATAATCCACCGTTTTAATATCTCTCTTCACCCTGACGCCACACCCCTCGAATTCAAGGCAATAGGCAATCCCTCTTCCCCAATCCACCTTTCTCATTTCGGTCTATCGGTCCGCACAGCACACCAAACTCCCCCGAGGACCTCATAATCGTTCCGAGGTTGACCCCCTTGGACAACACCCATAACCCCTCCTGCCTGCCCTCACACACACCCGTACTACATACACACACCCTCAACTCATGGCACCCCGTCGCCAACTCACCGCCTTTGAGAAGACCATCCCGGACTACCGCAAGCGCATCCTCATCTCCCTCGCCAAAGCTTTCATCGTTCCCCCTCTCTTGACCACACTCGCATTGCGCTTCCTTTGCCGATCCGTCTCCTTCTTATCGGTCTACTTGCCCCTCGTCTTACTTAGCATCCCCATCGCCATTGGCCTCCGCTCCCAGTATACGGTATGGTGTCAAGACAGGGAGGCGGCCCGTATGGGCGCCAAATCTATCACGCGCGTGCGTGGGCGCTGGCCGGGAAATCTCGACGTCGTCCTGCGCATACTCAAATCGTTCGAGAGTGGGTATGTCCTTCAAGGCTTCACTGACCTCTTTGAGGAATATGGCTGCACCACTCTCAACACGCGATTCTTTTGGGATGATCAGGTGAGCGTGCGGCCTTGATTTCATTTTCCAAATCCCCCCCCCTTCCCCCAGCGGACGAGACTACCTAACTATATTCACACTTTACGGTATAGATCATCTCCATGGACGAAAAGGTCTTCAGATTCGTGGCACTCACCGGCTTCACCCACTTTGAGAAGGGCATCCTGTGGCACGAGCGGATGTACGTCTCTCCTCACTTTCCCAGCGCCACTTTCATTCCCTCTCAAGCGCGCGCCCCCTTTTGACAGCGACAAATTTCTGGGAACGGGTCTCTTCAACGCGTGCGTTTTATTGATGCTTCTTTTGATTGCCTTTATGCTCAGTCTTCTCCAGCGAAGGAAATCGGTGGAGGATCGTGCGTTATCCCACACAGCCCCCCTTCTTCTCCCCGCTCTCCATCCGAACTCACCCCCACTCTTTTTCCCCTCCCTCACGTTTTTCCCAGGGCCGCCAAATCGCACGCCCATTCTTCACAAAGGAACGCATCTCAGATTTTCACATCTTTGATCAGACGTCCGCCAAGGCCCTTAACCTTATTGCGAATCGCGCGGCCGCTTATGCCCCCATCGACGTACAAGATCTGCTTCAGCGCGTTACCCTTGACGCCGCTGCCCTCTTCCTCTGGGGCCATGCGCTCAACACACTCGACCTACCCCTCACGCAACCCGGACGTGTCGTCCTCGGCCCGAAAGGGTCCGCACCTGCTGACGGCGGGAGCGAGTGGGACGTGTTCACCAATGCCTTTGAGACGCTCGCGGTCCTCATCACTCGCCGTGGCGTGCAGGGTGACACGTGGCCATTGCTCGAATTGTTCAAAGACAAGACTGAGGAGCCGATCCAGGTCATCATGGACTGGCTGGAACCCCTCGTGAGGCGGGCTTTGGATCGAAAGACAAAGCGTATGGAAGCGAGTTGGGGAGACGCCAAGGTTAGCTCGCGCGACGACGAGACTGTCTTTTTGGATTATCTCGCGGATCAGTCTGATGGTACGCATTCCTTTTTTTATACCTTTTCTCCTTGTGGGTGGTCGTTGAGCCACGTGTTGTAGATGTTGAACATATACGCTATGAGCTTATCACTTTCCTTATCGCATCAAGAGAAACCGTAAGCGCTCAAACTTGTTGATTCTCGGGGACTCGTGAACTGACCAAAGAACTGTAGACGTCCTCGCTTTTGACATTCGTGATATACCTCCTTGCGATGCACCGCGACGTTTGCAGTCGTCTGAGGCAAGAAGTCCTCGACACGTTTGGGCCGACAGGCGCCCCTACCTACGTGGACCTCAAACAGATGGATTATTGTGCGTTTCACATTACTTTACCACACTCCGCTTTTTATTTAACTCACGGTATACAATAGTACAAGCTGTTCTCAAAGAGGTTCTCCGCATTTTTCCATCCGCCCCGCTCGTCGGGCGCACTTCTCGCGACGACCCGCTCATCATTCCGAGCACGAGCAACCTTTACCTCCCACCCAGGACACAAATAATGATGGCCTCTTTGCTCGCACATAAACGAGCAGATCTTTGGGGTCCCGATGCCGAAGTTTTCCGACCAGAACGGTGGTTCGAGTCCGCCTTACTCGACAAGGTTGCCAAGACGCCATTCATGTACTCGCCATTCTACGGTGGCCCACGCATCGTGAGTACCATAACCCCACTCTCTCTATATCATCGATTGACTGTCTCAAAAAAATAAAATAAAAAATAATCTAGTGTTTGGGACAGGAATTCGCGCTGAATCAAGCGGGTTACTTCATCGTGCGCCTCCTACAACGATTCAACTCCTTCAGCCTCGCACCCGATTTCATGCCCGCGGGATCGTTGCCACCCGCTCATTGGGCGGGAATGCCAGGTCGTCAAGGTGTCGAGAAGATCCACCCGGCGATCAACTTTACGATGCACAGTAAGGTGCGTGTGCTGGTGGCTTTGTAGCTTCGTGGCTTCTTTTTTTTTTCTTTCCTTTTTACCTCTTCGGTCTTTGGATGCTGAGACGGCGAATTCCCCTTTCTTTCGGGGTTTTCTATTTATAGGGTGGCGTTTGGTTATTTGCCGAACCCGCGTCTTCGTCGTTGTCGTTATCGCCATCGTCATCTGAAGATTCCGCTTCGCCTTCGCCTTCGCCATTGCCTTCGCCTTCTACTCAAACGACCTCTTCTTCTTCCTCCTCGGTGGAAACGTCCGCGGCTCGGTGAACTGTTTTTTTATCTCGCGTGTGCGGGGTTGTTTCATATACATGCGGTCCGAGCGCACACGACGACGCGACGGGTTCGGCTGCCCCTTGTTTTTAAAAAGGAAAGCCAAGGAAACGAAAAAAAAAACGACGAACGGAATGAAGAAGAAAAGAAGCGTTTTTGGGTCCCTTTTTTTTTGGTTTGTAGAGATGATGATTAGATGATTTGACTCCGACGCGCACCCAACACGTTATCCCCTGCCATCCGATATTCAACCCCCTTCCTCGCCCACAATCTCTCGCATCTATTAATCACTTCTCTTTCCCTATCCATTTACATTCCGCCTCACACTTCTTATTCAATCATTTTCACATTCGACTACCCCCCGCCCTCGCGACCCCTTCTTGGTTTTTTTTTTTTGGTTCTCATCTTTGCGGATATAAACACATGTACGAGAGAGCTTTTTCCTCCTAAAGCCAACTCACTTTTCTTTTACTACTCATCATTCTCTATTGTTTTATTCACTCTCTTTTTTGTTTTTGTTTTTCGATACCCCCCATGCAATATACACTTACTACTGTAGACATCCGAGGACTTTTGCTTAGTGTGTGTGCCTACGAGTCCGAGTCGGAGGGAAGCCTCGGGATGAAGGAGCGACAAATCAAGATGAAAACAAATGCCTCTAGGTATATTACTCTATCCTTTTTACATTGTACTGTGCGCAGTGCGGTAGTCGGAAAGGGCCTCTTAGACTCGCGCACGAAAAGGGTTCCGTAAAAAAGGTCGCAAGTTCAGTTTTACGGGCTCGCACGCGCGGCGGGATCCGGCCCGGAGTGATTTTTTTTTTCTTTTCAACCAACCTATCAACCAACCAACCAACTAACCAAACGACATCTAGTTGTGTAGATAGCGTTTAGCTTGTTGGTTGACACACTCTTCACTACGTACTCGCTCATAGCCACTTGTAATGTGGTGTCCCGCGCGCTGGCGGTGTGTACGTTGGAAGCAAGGATCGGGGTCCTTGGTTTTTACCGGGGCTCGCTATCGCTATCGGGGCTTTCAAAGTGCCTGTAAGGCCCGTACTGTGTGGGATGGGCCTCGACGGGTCGACGATGATGACGATGACGACGACGACGACATGTACTTTTTGGCGACCGTGTGAATAACGATATGGGAAAAATGATGACACGGCGAAATCTCTGAAAAGTTCAGTTGACCCCGGTCGGTCCTCCATGTTCTATCTCCCTTTTCTTCTTTTCTCATGATTAACTTTGTTTTGCCTGCCTGCTTACTGTATGTACTAATGGGTAACGAATTATATGGTATCGTAAACGTTTACGTTGTAACAAATCCCCCCCCCCGTTCCTTTTTTGCTCTGGTTCCAGCCTTCCAGGGTTGCCTTCCAGGGCCTGGTGACCCTGGTGAACGTGTAACTTACTGGCGCGCGGTACTTTCTATCAGAAATAGTAGGTACAGAATAGAAAGGAGTTAAAAAAAAAAAAAAAAAAAAGGCAGTCGACAAAGGTGATTCCAATTGGAGATGAGATTTTAGCATGGGAAGCAAAGCAGGGGTGGGAAGGGTATCAATTTATTCACACGTTCACTAGTACTGTACGTTTCGCCCCGCCCGACGGCACGGCAATTATTTGTACCGATAACCGGCGGACCGGCGAACAACCAATCGAATCACATCTCCAAATCTGGACATCTCTTTTTTCCTTTTCCCTTCCATTCGCTGCATTCCTAAAAATGACTCAGGAACAACTGAACACACTGAGTCTCCGTGTGTGACTGCAAATGGGTAGCGGACAGGACGGCTGTTACCTTGTGGGTGGCGTGGCGCCAGTGGAACTTCAATTGGTGGATAGGTAGGTAGGTACTAGGTAGTAAGGAACCCAGCTGCGTGATACTCTCCGGCCGGGAAATGGTTATACGGCGGTAAGGAAACTAAGGTGAGTTGGTTCCATTTTGATTCCTGATAGGCCTCAGGCTGATAACATGATCCGTGAGCGCAGGGATCTCAGTTCACGATAACGAAAAGAAAGGCATGATCGCTGTCACTTATACTTATATTAAGAGTCAAATTAACCCGTGTGGGGGTCCAGTGGGGATGCGCCGATCGATGCCGCTGGCAGCCTGGACTGCCTCATCTTACAGTACTGTACCGATTACTCGGCCAAGGCCAAAGCCGCCAAACAGACCTTAGCTCTCGCGATTGAATTGGTGTGAGAACTGTTTTATTTTCCGTAGAATAGAAACCTTGCCAACGTAATTTAGTGCTTTTGCGATTTGTAGTCTCATTCAGGGGGGGAGAGGTACCGTAGCTTTTATTTTTATAAAGTTCCCGTAGTGTCCATCACTGACCTGGCAGGTTCCAAGTTCCAACCACTGGCCGGCGGGGAACGTGACGTTATATTACATTCAATTATGCCTCAATCTTTCTATGATGGGCTTCGGAATTCTGTCCCGATGGAGGTGTGCGGTCATGAATGAACCGTATACTAGTACAGCCGGCGCAACAGATTCTCAGTGCGGGGGCAATCAGTCAAACGAAGCCCATCATTGACGTGGCATTATTGAACATCATCAAAATCAAGCCATCAAAAGGTACATTTTGTTCTAGTTTTGTTCTTTTGTATTGGCAGCAGGGAAGGAGGGTCATTCGCCGTGACGTTCAAAACCAACTTGAAACATCTCTGCCACCATCTCATGATACCAGTGTTCCCTTAATTCGAGTTTTGTCAGCCTTGAAGGCTCAAATAAGATTACAAAATGTGGTTGTTGCTGCTGTTACACTCCTTTTCCAACCACCTCCACTACCCCCGCCGGTCCCCCGGTGTAGCCCACACTGTACATGCGCCAAATACTTTTAAGAATCAATACGAAAACACTAGCCTCACAACCTCGCAGCACAATCATACTCGACTCAACTCGACTCAATTTTTGCCGTCGCACACCCTGACGGTGGTAATAGACTCTACGTCGATTCGGCTGGGAGATATGGAGTCACCATCATGGGACACCGACTCCCTTCCTTGAACTTGTTTTTTACATAAGGCCTCGTAAGCCCTCTGTCGATACATCTTCAGCCTAGGACGTCCCACAGCAGGAGAGGGGGGGTGGGGGATGAGAGCAACATTTACGCACACATTGGCCTTGACAACTTCCTCATCCGTCTCGGCGAACACAAAGTTCGTGATCAGGATATAAATAAACGTCTTCATTTCAATCAGGGATAAGCGCAGGCCTATGCAGGACTATAGGGCAAATCGTTTATCAAAAAGCTTCGCACAAAATGACAGGAATATCGTACACGGGGTCCAGCGGAGAAAGTAAGCGTGTTGGCGAAGATACCTGGTAGGGATTTGACCGCCTCTGGAAGGTTGTCCCACCGATCCGGAGTGAGCAGCAGCGAGTCGTCGTCAACTTCTCTCTCGGGAAAAGGATGATAACAAAAATTGACTTACACGAAATCCCATGCATCTCCCCCCCATATCTCGCGGTCCAGGTTCATCGCCTCGATAGGTACATGCACAATGGTGCCCTTACGGATGCAAAAACCTTCACCACCTTTCGAGTCTGGGAGGACATCGTCTTGCGTCGCAACACGGAGGAAAGAATGCATCGTGGGCAAAAGGCGAAGTACCTCGCGACAGACCTTGTCGAGAAACGGCGCCGCAGCAATCTCTTGATAATGTGTTAATATCGCATCATCACCAGTGTTACCTGGGCGAGGCAGGCCGCACAGCTCCGCACGCAACTCGTCTTGAATCGAAGGATGTTTCGCCAGCAGGAGTAGCGTGACAGCCAACGAGGTTGAGTCGGAGCCAACAAACATGAAGGTATTGATATTATGAAGAATTTCTTCCTCAGAAATACGTTGTTCTGGGGGGAGATCGGTTGCAGCATTAGATATCATAACTATTGAGAGCTCAAAATCAATACGATGAGATGGCGGATAGTGTGAAAAACAAACGAAGCGACAGCAGGTCCCGGCCTTCATATGTTTTCCCGCTGAGCTCGCAGTCCCCCATCATCCGCTTCTTCTCCTGGATGAGTTGCCTTGCTACACGATCGATTGTCTCTCGACCCTTACGCACAACATTTGTCGCCCGATCCGGCTAGTAGGGAGTCAGCAACGTAGTATGACTGCCAGTGGCCACAAAACAAATATCAGGCTTACGAATAAACTCTTCAATATCGGGGCGTAGGCGTAGATTGTACTTTTCAAGCCTCCCGGCTGGGAAATCGCATGCTCGAACATATCTTTATATGCTTTGAGCAGCTCGTTGTCTTCGTTTTGGATGGCATTGAAGTGATAGTCGAATCCTGAACATAAAAAACGAGGTGGCCGCCGTAAGCTGAAGGGGTGATGCAAATCCGAGTCGACGGCAGAAACGCACCGGCCAGTCCTATAACATCGAATGTCGCCCGGCTCACCCAATGACAAACGTCAAGCTGTAAACCCATAGGATCCTTCTGCGTATTTTTGACCGCTTGTTCTTGGACAAGTTCCATCCATCTGTCTTTCAGTTCCTCTCCTTTGTTGGAAATAAGCGGGACAAGTGCGCGCATGTTCCGAATCGAAAAAGCGGGTGTCGCGACGCGGCGTTGGCGTTTATGCGCATCACCCTCTGCTGCATGCACACCACGCCCAATAAGCCATTCAATCAGTCTCCGGGTTGTAGTGGGCTTCTCGTAGATGTCCGGATTTTTCAAGACGTGAGATACTGTGACCGGGTCCAGCGGCAGAAGTCGGGTTTCCCACTGTAAGAACGATAGGTCGCATTCCGAGCTGCATATACTACCAGGATTTCTACGCACCGGATGAACCCCGCGTAGACGTACATTCCTACCCAGTTCTTTGACATATTTTTCGTGAAGGATGGGCGACCGGCGAAGGCTGGAACTACTGATGAAGATAATAAGTCGTTCGAAGTAGCTGTGCTACCCACTCGATGACTGCAAGTGCGTGACCGCCAAACAAGTTTCCTCCCGGAGCAACTGGTAACTTCATTATTGGATCGGGATAGAGCCATGTGTAGACTTTGTACAAAAGTATGACAACGCAGAATGTCGCCGCAATAGGGTGGGATTGAAGCCAGTAGCAGACAGGAGTATGGAAGCTTGTGGGCAAGGACATTTCCTTTAGACAGGATGTTCTACCGCTGGTAACTGAAAAGTAGGTGTCGCATCCATCACTGTGTCGACACCAGTTCTTATCCTCCCAGTGCAGCACTAGTACTGCCGCAGCACAAAACGCACAATAAGCCCGGCTATTTCTTGGCTATTTTTAGCTGCAATAATAATTATAATATTATAAGTAAGTTAGCAGTAGTCTGATGCCTAGAAATTCAAGCTCAGCTGCAGAAGAAGCTCAAGAACACAGGCCACTGACATACTATTGTCTTGTTGGGCGGTGCACAATCACCGCGTGGCCATACCTACAATATTGTATCTAGGAAGACATGTCATCTCACCTCAGTTGAGTCTAATGTGTAGCAACGTCCGCGTCCCATGATTCTTGCGCTGATCACTGGCAGACCTGAGGCTCGGGACAAGTCGGAACAAGTGCAATATCAATATGACCGGAAAGGTATTGTGCAATGTGATACATTAACCAAAATAATCCCAGTGCCAGACTATTCAACAGATGAAAATATCGTAATTTCTTTGAGAAGACGGCTGAGCGAGCCACTGGCCCACTGAACCCATCCTGCTCCTATCGCTGTTGTAACTCGCTTACAAATTCTTACGATATCAATTCGACCGGCTGGAGGAGATTCAAGTTGGTGGGGGTGCAATTCACAAATAGCAATCGCTTCCGCCTTGAACATAACGGTCTAGGAAAGAGTCCGAGTCCGAAAGACGAACACTCCCCAATGGGTGAAATTCAAGTTGACTCAGAGTCTTGGCTTCTCCCTAATCCTCCTTGACCAAGACCGGTCCCACATGCTCGAACACAAACACTGCTCATCCTCAAAGCGAACAGCGTTAGCCGCGGGGGTGGGGGGGGGGGGGTAATGACTACAGTCTACCGCCTCACGCGCCGCGGCTTCAAGTTCTAGATGGAGAGAAAACTTTGGTGTTTTCGTCACTTGCTTCAGTTGGCCAGCCTGAGGCTGGCCAAACTCATATCCCTTACCATTGAATCTGAACCTCCTCGACCTGGCTTTAACCGAGCAAGGCCACGTCCGCCCCTGCAGATCCGCTCTGTCCTCGCTCTCACTCGTTTCCCATTCAATCCATCTTGATAGCCTTCTTCCATCAGCTCATATTCGACATTCCACAACTTTCCCAGTTCATCAGTCGCACAACAAATCATTCGGCACTCCATGAAGCGCCTGCGGTGTCTATCATTAGCGCTGTTCAGGTCAAATTTCCCCATTTGACTCGGACCCCCCTTTTAACGTACGTGTCATATTCTGTGCTTGAAACACTGTTAAGTGTGTGATGCAGACTGCGTAACGATCAGCATATTTTCCGACGATGTTCTCCTGCGCATGTTCCATTTTGATCGAAAGAATGATTTCCTATTATCTGCACCGGCCTCCGAACCTCCGAATCCGTGGCATCGGCTTGTCCATGTTTGTCGGGGGTGGCAGTGCGTCGTTTTTGCGACCTTCTCGATCTGAAGCTAGTCTCCTGACCATCTTCAAATTGCCGGCAGTTTTTTCGATCTCTCGACTACTGTAAATGAACTATCAGTTTATTACCAGCTCCAAGTCATGATAAGAACGTCTGTCCCCTCCAACAGGCATTAATGGTTGATATATCAGTAGAACTTCTACGAACAATAGAGATAGATCAACTTGAAGAACTAGGGTTAAGGTGGCAGATACAGTAGAGTCCAATAAAGGTCCATACGGTAAAAATGAAAACGTGAAATGTAGGTCCTAACGAATGGCATTATAAGTCGTACGGGCATTCAGAGTGACATGATAGTGGGCAGAAGAAGAGGTGGATAAGTCCATCATGCAATAATAAATAGCTAGTGAATGCGAAATACTAGTATTGAAACGTCAATCGTGCGAGTGTCATTCCCACGGAGGCGTTCAGCGCCAACTGCCTTCAAACAAAGACTAAATATACCTAGGTTAATAAAGGTCACGCAGCAATCATCAAGTCATGTACACGTACAGTAAATGGCGGAATACTTCACACTTTGATGACTGCCAGGGGTGCACTACCAAGAAAAGTTAATTGAAAAGGATAGGCACAAGTCGAGAGAAGAACTTACAGTAGACGGCGGCTGGCCTTGCACTGTGTCGACACGGTAGATAAGGTTTGCCAGGCCACCCGACAACTTCTTTAGCTCCACCCAATCGACATTTTGAGAACCATCGGGTGAAGGAACATTTTTAACCTTCTGTGCATAGACGATGGCATTCGGGTTGCCCGCATACGGCCCGCTAGACGTGAGGTCCCAGACAGGGATAAGGGAACCATTTTGTTCAACGAAATAGTATGCGCCGTCTATGGTGATGCCATAATTATATTCCAGCAGTTGCGAGTACCCTGGTTCGAACGGGTCGTAGCTCCAGTAAGAGTTCCAATGGTTGTAGGCATCATTCTGAATGGTGGAGAACTCTGACGTGCCATAGAGGCTAGAGATGTCATACATTTGAGCATAGACACCAACATTGCTACCGGATCAACACCCCGTCAGTTGCTTTTCAAAATACAGTCACGTCAAGGTAAGACTCACTCATAAGTGCCGTTCGAGTTGCATGTATAGTTTTGCACCCCCACACCCAGTAGGACAAGCTCAGGGGAGGAGGGCATGGGATCAAATGACAGAGGTAGAGTCACGGCCGATGCGGGAACATTGCAAGCGCCGTGAAAGGTATTATCTCTACGCGTGGGTGCAGCTAGAGCCGTGGTGGCCAGGAGAAGTGATAGAAGGGACAGAGCAATCATGATGAACGCGAACTGGGAATGAGATGAGCGTGAATTGGGAATTAGACGAAAGGTAGGATGTCTGAAGCCGAGGATGTTGCGCATCGCTGATTTTATAGCATTTTACTTCGGCCCCACACAGCCCTCAACGGCACCCGGCAAAGGGGAAGGGGCGCCTCGAGGTAGAGGGCAAGGCGCCCGACAGCAGCAGTGGAACCCTGACCCTCGCCGGTGTACCCGAGCTGGCCATTGTCAGGCAGCGCAGCATGCCCCGGTCTCTTTGGCTGACATTGCTCCCGTAGATAACGTGTCATCGTGTAGTTCACACGACTGCAAGCGGCGAGAGGGTCAAAATGAATGTCGTGTCCGCGTCGCCCATGGCAGAAGGGGAATACGCACGGGTATCAAGCTCACGGCCATACTGGTGTTTCCAGGCTAATCAGTATTGATTGCTATACCTGAACATGGAATCACTGCTGTACCTTGCACTTTTCATCTATCTAGTGAATCACAACAATGCACTCATCGTTCAAATTTCTGCCATGGCAGAGTTTTATCCTGAGGATATCGATTTGTGGGCGACGACGACAAAGCGTGTGGTGAGTGTGCCCCAACAATTTCACATCACATCGCCGGTTTTCGGAACGATGTTTAGTACAATATGAAATTTCCTTTTCAGACCAGCACCACAGTTCAACTTGAGTGCACGTGATACTGGCTGGACAGCTGAGTGACCCTGCACAGCACCGCCAGCGGGCTGAGTCGGTCAAGTCGGTCGAGGTTCAAATGGTTTCAGATCGGATGGGGGCCACAATGTTTTCCTCGCATCATATTACGAATACTTATTAGCACGCAAGGGCATCCGCCCTGTACGGGCTATGTCTTGTCCCCCAGCGGTCACCAAATTACGAGATGCTGGTCGACCTAACATCGACTGCTTCAATTCCACGGCGCGACATGCAATCATTAAGATCATGGAGATGTCAACAAAAATACTGCAGTCGAATTGGCGAGCACTTATCAAAATTCACCCAAGTATCACTCGTCTTGCACCACCATCCCGTTGAGAAACAGTTATCTGAGAGCTGTCGCGCGGCGACAAACCTTCCAAGGGCTTCCTGGACAGGTCCTGATGGCCGAAGCTCTTCCAAAAAAGGCTTTCCAGGAGAGGTAACACCTCTGTCACTCTTTCCCCGCTGAGATCTTGCAGGGTGGTCCCAATACACGACACAAATTTCTTAGATAGGTAGAGATTCTTCACGGCGGTAAATGGTTGGAAAAGTTCCAGCCCTTGCGTGTTGTCGATGTCGTCTTGCCAATATTGTTTAAAAAATCGATCCTCGTCGACGTAGAAGTGTTCCACCATATAGACGGCCCGGGGAGGGAAGGACGAGGTACAGACTTGTGCCGGAGACGATAATTGCCAATCCGACTCACTGCATGAGAATATCAGCATGAATACTATATCAATGGTCTGTGTCGGTGGGAAAAATTCGACCAAAACGTTGTCCTTGTTAAAGAACACGCGTAACTTACTTCATTAAGCGCCTTGAATTTTATTGTGCGCCTCATAAACTGGGTAAGCCGTGGACTGTCGAATACCAGTTGATGGAAGAAGGTTATACAGACGGTGCCCAAGAAGGGGGCATTGATGGGGGCCACAAGGTCCTCCAAGTATTCGCTGACTCTTTGGAACGCGAGTAAGAGCGGGTAGAACAGAGTATGTCAGCAGAGACGGACGTCGGCGTTCCCGGTCAGGGAGAGATTGAGGGGATTTGAATTCAATGGTAAAAAATTTGAGGTTTGCCAACACGGCCAGGCAAGTGACGATCACCTCGGGTGAAATGCACCCATTATGCGGTATCCTCCCGAGACTCCGACTCAGCCCGAGAGCGAGATGAACAAGGTCAGTGGCGGACAAAAGCAGTTTTGGAAGCGCAGGAAATGCAATGCAATGCAACGCGAGGAATTGCAAATGTGGGAAAGAACTTCCTAAGAACCCGTCAGGAAGAGGCGGAGCGGCATGGCTGTTGAATTGAGAATCGCTTAGATGGAAGAGGGTAATATGGCATACACGGTCACGTTTCATGATCGCAGCATCGAAGTCATGATTTTCAGGCATGGTCAGCCAATAGGCAAGGGCCGCCAGATACCTAGGAGCTCCATGCATGTCCTAGGTTTGCAGACAGGTCTCAGATCAGGAAAGTTAGGCGACGCAAAAATGACGAAGCGCCACCTCCGGCATACATGAACCAGCTGATGCCATGGTAATAGATAATAGAAGGGACGATGGTTATTAACTCGATCAAAATCAAATATTTGCAGGAGAACACCGTCAGAGAGTATGTTTATTGGTGCACGGCCTGTATTACACGGTCAACGATCGTGCAGGCACGGCATATAACACATACGTTTGACAAGGGAGCTGATGCTTTCCGCACGGAATACAGAGGGGGTATCGAGTTGATTTGTTTCATTCAATCCAGAAAGGCCATCTATCGAGATCGAGATGGCCAGGGTGATGGGAAATATACGTCGGGTGATTCTATTGGGGAGTATTACTGTAAGGAAAGCGATCGGCGCACTGCCAGTGGCAGACGCTGAAGAGTCGGACGTATTCGGGAATGCCTTGTAAAGCTTTATCGGCGCGGCAACGGCGGCCAGTAGATTCGTCTCGACGCACTTGTAAGAGCTCGTTGCAATTGGGGGATCGGTGCTCGGGCGACTCGGAACTCGATGGGTTCCCATCCTCGTCACGTGGACATTTACGTAATCTTCACACAGCTTGCTGTGCGTGCGATCAGTTGAGTCAGCTCGGGTTAATCGGTGAACATTGAGGTACCCCTTCCCCTTTGCCGGGTGCCGTTGAGGGCTGTGTGGGGCCGAAGTAAAATGCTATAGAATCAGCGATGTGCAACTTCACTAGCTTCAGACATCCTACCTTCATCTAATTCCCAATTCACGCTCATCTCATTCCGGGCCCAGTTCACGTTCATTATGATTGCTCTAAACCTTCTATCACTTCTCCTGGCCACCACGGCTCTAGCTGCACCCACGCGTAGAGATAATACCTTTCACGGCGCTTGCAATGTTCCTGCATCAGCCGTGACTCTACCTTCGTCACTTGATCCACTGCCATCCCCGCCAAACCTTTTCTTGTTGGGTGTGGGAGTGCAAAACTATACTTGCAACTCGAACGGCACTTTTGAGTGAGTCCCACCTGACGGTATTTTGAAATGCAACTGACGGGGTGTTGATCTGGTAGCAATGTTGGTGCTGTTGCTCAGCTGTTCGAAATCTCTTGCCTCTATGGCAAGCCAGAGTTCTCGACCATCCAGAACATTGCCTTCAACGATTGGGCCGCTTCCCCTATCACTAACCCGTTGGATCCTGGGTTGGTGCAGCAGGTGAACCAATACAATATCAGCGTAGAAGGTCAACACTATTTCGTTCAACAAAACGGTACCCTCGTCCCCGTCTGGGACCTCACGTCTAGCGGGGAGAATGCGGGTAACCCGAATGCCATCGTCTTTGCACAGAAGGTTAACAGTGCTCCTTCACCCGATGGCCCTGAGAATATCGATTGGGTGGAGCTAAAGAAGTTGTCGGGTGGCTTGGCAAACCTAGTCTACCGTGTTGACACAGTGAAAGGCCAACCGCCGTCTACTGTGAGCTCCTCTCTCGATTTTGTGTCGGTCCTTTTCAATCAACATGAATTTTTTTGTAGTGCACCCCTGGCAGTAGTGCAAGTGTCAAATATACGGCGAATTACTGTACGTGTCCATGCCTTGATGATTGCTACATGGCTGTTATTAACCTATGCATGTCTAGTGTTCTTTTGAAGGTCGTTGGCGCTGAACGTCCCGGGCCCGTGCCAAAGACATTCGCACCGCACCATCAACTTTTTCGACATTTCACTATTACTATTACTTGCCTTTTGTTGGACCAAGGACTTATCTAGCTCTTCTGCTATCCTTAGCGTTTCGCTTTGAATAGCTTCGTGCGAATGGCGTTCGCGTTTCAATTTTTCGCTTTCACGAACCCTTAATTTGAATTAGTTCGCGGACTTATCTACTTTACGTTCTACCCACTATTGTTTCCCACTGAATACCCGTACAATTCGAAATGCCATTCGCATGATCTACATTTTACTTTACAGTTTGGACTCAGGCTGCGGCCTTACCTTAGTTCTCGTTCTATCCCTGGTGTTTCTGTTCGCAGAATATCTACGAATATGGCAACCCTTAACACCTGTCGGAGCGTGACAGACGTCCTTTCTATAGGTTTGACAGCAAACCGATAGTTCATTTCGTCGATCGAAAAAAACCAGCTGGTAACTTGAAGTTGGTCGGAACTCGGAAGGTTGGGTTGTATCATGTCCCTAGACGAACCCATACATTCGACTCGAACCCCTATTTATTCGGCTACCGGTCGGTCCGGTCCGCGCTACCTATAAAAATTAGTAAGCGCCTACCGTGCGACAACACTGGCTCTCCTCTCACTTTACAGACCGACTCGGAGTAGGCGCGTATCGCAGTTGTCCGTTGTCCGTAGTTTAAATGAAAGCCAGAACTGTCTATAGCCGCTTAGACCGCTTGGCAAGTTAGCATGCTCTGCTGCCGGGTGGTTAAATGAACATACTATACTATTCCCGGACATACTGCACCCGTTCCGAGTCAGCGTTCCGATGCATCAGCTAACATGTGGACGACTTCCGGGCCCGCATTGGTGCTCCTCAACTCGACCATTTGTAAAGTACTTCAATGAGATCGATTACGATACCACACAATTCGCCCAGTCCATCAGACGCGCGCCAAGGTCGAAGGCACCAAGAAGTACGTATGGGTTTTCATATCAACGTCCGTCGTTCAGTTCGTAGTCTCATCACAGACGTCTCGCTCCAGAGATCTTAGTATAGAAATCCTACGCTTCAGGATAGATCCGCATCCTTTATCCGTGGTACAGGCCAACCTTATCCTTATCATCACTATCCCTTTCCATGGGTGGAACACCTCTACATCTATCACCATCAATATTCGCGTCCAGATTGATAACACGACATATCATGCTATATCAGCCTGAGGTTCTGCAACTAGAATATTTCACAAAGCAAAAATTAGCGAGCATCTCTTCTACCAAGTATATTCATTCTCTCTATCACTTGTCCTGCAATCTTGGCCTACGGACGGGAAGCCCCTAGGCCAGAAGTTCATTTAGAAATGACCTTCTCACAGGACGTGGTCGAGAAAGCAAAGCCTACTGGATCGCTTGCGGGTATTGCCAACACCTGCGGACTGCGCGGCGGTAGCCCGAGCTTGGCCAGTCGTTGCGGCCGTTCCGCGTGCTTGTTCAACATTGACGCAATTTCCGAATCCATCCGTCAGTCCTAGTGAACGATGCAAGACGACGGTTTCCGTCGCTCCCACCAGTGCACAAGGCACTGGCAGCGAGCTGGGCTAGGATCTGCTGCGTGGCGTCGTTCGTAGGATGCTAGGAGATATGAGTGACCACGAGGGGTAAGGAGTACAACAGACAACACGTACAGGATCACCGTTAGCGATCACCGAGGCTGTGGGGCCAAAGTCATCTCCCTTTCCGGATGTATCTATTTTGATAGCCTCAATGGATCGTGAACCATCATCAGTGCTAACGTTCTCCACATCAGTTGATCCGTTCGCCGATAACCTAGACATGGACCTGACCGTGTTCCCGGTAAATACAGTACAAATAAGAGGTTTGTCGCGCACGATAATAGGACCCAGACTCAAGTGCCGCAAGTTCAGTAGACATCATTCTTGTGGACGAGACCCACTCCAGTGTAGCACAGCCTAAGGCCGCGCCTGTGAGTTCGAGTAGGGAGGAGATGTCGAAGGAGATGGGGAAAGGGGCAGTAAGAAGAGAAGAGGACGGAGGCCTAGGGACGGCTGTCAGTGTGGGATCAGTAGGGTGGAACGTACCAGGCCTCGATGACCCGATCGTCGGTGTCTCGGACTCGGATAAGGAAAAAAAATAGAAAAAGAGATAAAACTCGCGTCCTGGGACGTCTCGCGCTTAGAGAGAAGGAGAAAGAGAAAGGGGACCAGATATATGATGGCCATTGTGACCTATGCTGGACTCTTTAAATACATGGAAGGACTCCCAACATGTCAGCCCGTTGCACTCTACGGTAAAACGATCGGTAAGTAAGTGAGAAAAACGAGAATCAAGAGAAGTTCGAGGACAACGCGTGGCTGGTGGCCACCCCGACGCGAAGGCACGGAGCCTGTCCGAAACTTGTACCCGGTCGTCCAAAGTCGGGAACGTGGGCGGAACGGGGGAGGAAGCATAATGTAAATGAGAAAAGGGATCACTATAAAGCGTGGGCGAGCGAGAGAAGGGGCGATCAGAGTAATGCTTTGGAAAAAGATGCCAACGACAGGCAGCCACGAGGCTGTCAGTTAGATAGCAACGAGGCACGCGCCCTCTGTAATACGTATCGAAGGCGCCTAAACTGTAAGCGCGCGTGGAACGAAGGGGGAAGACAGAACAAACACGAGGAAAAATAAGGAATACTCGGCCGACTTACTCCGAGTCCCGCGATCCGGGAGGAGGTCGACGCGTCAAGAAGGGTTGGGCATAAAGGAACTTTCCGGGCGACTCAGACATATGAGAGGGTCACTGGAGTGGTCTGCGCGAGCGCAGCCCGTGCTCCTACCTTACACCAGCGATGTTGACAACAACGATGTCGGTGCAAATGAGGAACACTCAATACCCACCTTCATGATCCCTCCACGCACACCTTCTATCGAGCTCCACACTTATCATCACGACAAGCAGAATGAATCGGATCTCTAGTACGTGTAGTCCGTCACGTCAGTCAGTTGTTGCGTTTGTGCCGGGGTTTGTTTGAAGACGAGGGGTGAGCTTCCTTTGCGCAGGAAGAAGAACACGATTGGTTTGATGGCGTTCGCCACGCCCTTTGTACGCTCTCGCAATCTCGTATTCTGAGGTGTTAATTACACGTTGCCGGACGAAGTACACCCCGCGCGGCGGGTCACTCAAGGATGTAGTCGTGAGTTACAGGATGCTTTTCTGACGGGGCCCCGGCAGCGGTGGCACACAGACTCGGGCTCATCAGGCTGACTTTTGCAAGTGACGTGCTTCTGCTCCTGGAGCCGCGTGGAGCGGTCGCGAGCTCTCGTTTACGCTTGCATCACGGTGCTCTGACACTGTTGTAGTGGCCCGCGTTGCCTAGAGCTCCGCTTTATCTGTCGATGGGTGTGTATGGGTGTATGCTAGAGACCTCAGAGCTTAAAAGTATTCTGCGTCCGAGTCGGTGACGGAAGTGGATAATTATGTAATGGGATTTTTGCACGTTATATATAGCTTGCAAGACTGCATGGGCATGCACTCGACGGGGATGGGCTCGGAGTGGCGTCATGAGTCGGAAAGCGTCTGGTACGAGATTCATGTTACGAGTCTGCGCGGAAGAGAAGCGAGGATACGGGCGGCGTGGGCTTCCCAGATGATCGGCCGAGGATGACCCAAGGGATGACCGTCGGTATATTGGGAGTTCAGAGTCTGCTCCCCAAGGCTGATGAGGAGACTAGTGGGTTAAGGAACAAATGACACGTACTTTTTCAAAATTTCTGCTGAGCAAGGTGCGAGAGCTCCAACTCCAAGTCTTTATGATGGTCGAAATGTTGATCAAGCGTCTTTTGAACGTCCTGAGGATGCTAACAGCGATCCACAGTAGAAACACAAAGTTCCATGTGCGCAAGGTTGTGCACGGGAAGTGAGCGCTAGTGAGCCGCGATGTACAGTAGTACTGCAGAAGATGGCTGCAGAAGATGGGAAAGAGGGCAGAGCGATGATGACGGCCCGTTCGGCTGCGGCAGTGCCACTGGCGGGCCCCGTTACTGTAAAAGCCGCTCGCAACCAGGACTCAGCCGAACAGGCCCTCATATCACAAGCTGTGTGAAAATCACAAAGCACAGCCACATCACACTCCTGTGCTCCGGTCACTGTGAAACTGCTGTAATGCCGCTACAGTATTGGGAGGACTCACAGAAAGCATTTTGGTGACCGACTTGACCGATTTGCAGTGTACTAGGGTCACCGACTCACCGTCCAGCCCGTGATACGTGCACTCAAGTCCGACCACGACTAACATCGAACATCGAACACAACGCGTGGAATCTGTAACAGTACCCGAGTGTAACGGGTCCAGTATGCAATGGTCCACGATCCAATTTACAGGTCCAGCCCCGATTCTCGGGTCTCGAAACCGGGGAGAGAAAACCGCAACTTACTGATGACTACGGCGCCATCCAAGTGCAAGTTCAGATGTAGCGCCGATTAACAGCGATTAATCCATTAGCCTCGAGCCTGAGGCTGGAGGTGCCATTATGGATACGGTCTTGACACCTTGCTTAATACCCGTGATGCCCGAAAGGGGCCCTTTCTCCCGCAACGCCCTCAGTCAGAGCGACTCGGACAACACACTCATTTTGACCCGCCGGGGCCGCGGCAGGCCACGCATGTGGCCGACTGAACTAGGCGAAGAATTTAGATCTACAGTACAGCCTGGAGCAGTGCCAACCAGAGAGACCAAATGAATCGGGGTAAGTTATGCTGCACTGCCCTGCCTTGAGGGCTGTGTGGCCGAAGTAAAATGCTATAAAACCACTGGCAGCGATACACAGACATCCTGCCTCAAGTGTTTCCTTTAATTCCCTTTTCACGCACTGTCCACGCTCATCATGATCGCCCTGTCCCTCCTATCACTTCTCTTGGCCACCGCGGTCCTCGCCGCACCCTCCCGTAGAAATAATACCTTTCACGATGATTGCAATGTTCCTGCGTGGGCCGTGACTCTACCTTCGTCATTCGATCCCCTGCCATACTCCCCTAAACTTGTCCTTATGGGTGTGGGGGTACAAAACTATACTTGCAACTCGAATGGCACTTATGAGTGAGTCCCACGTGACTTTATTTTGAAAGGCAACTGACGGGGTGTTGTTGATCCGCTAGCTCCGCTGGTGTCTATGCTCAGATGTACGACATCTCTTGCCTCTACGGCACGCCAGAGCTCTCCACCATTCAGTATGACGCTTTCGACGATTGGAACAATTACTGGAGCTCCGACCCGTTCGAACCAGGGTTCTCGCAACTGCTGAAAGACCATTATGGCATCAACGTAGACGGCAAATACTATTTCGTTGAAGAAAATGGTTCCCTTATCCCTGTCTGGGACCTCACGTCTAGCGGGCCGTATGCGGGCAACCCGGATGCCATCGTCTATGCGCAGAAGGTTAAAAGTGTTCCTTCGCCTGATGGCTCTGAGAATGTCGATTGGGTGGAGCTAAAGAAGTTGTCGGGTGGTCTGGCGAACATTATCTACCGTGTTGACACAGTGCAAGGCCAGCCGCCGTCTACTGTAAGCTCCTCTCTCGACTTGTGCCTGTCCTTTTCAATCAACGTTTTTTTAGTGCGCCCCTGGAAGTTATGCAAGTGTCAAGTATACTGCAAATTACTGTACGTGTTGTGTTCATGACGCGATGATTGTTGCATGGCCGTTACTAACCTGCGTATATCTAGTGTTTGTTTGAAGGGTTGGCGCTGATCATGAACGACCCCGTCTGAATGACATTCGCACGATCAACATTTTCGACTTACACTATTACACCCGAGGACTTATCTAGCTATTTATCCAAGTATTTATTATCACACGGACCTCTTGTTCCACCTACTATCATGTCACTCGTTGGACTCTAGCTGTCACCTTACCCTAGCTCTTGTTCTATAATGTTCGTAGAAGTTCTACTAATATGCCATTTAATAATGCCAACCATCAACGCCTGTAGCCTGAGGAGGGTGACATACGTTCTTATCATGACTCGTACCTGGTAGCAAACCGATAGTTCATTTACAGTAGTCGAGTGATCGAAAAAACTGGCCGGCAACTTGAAGATGATCGGAAGATTGGGTTGCCTGGCCCGCGGGACGCTCCACTTCGCTCCTTACACCGCAGATAGCTTGTACATGGGCATGCTGATGCTATTGGCCCGGTGTTGCAACCTCAGCGATCTGAAAGGCCAACTTGAAACACAAGGCCGTCCGCGTTGTTTCCCTGCTTCAACTTCAAGCATACACTTGTGCCATGCGTCACTTGACCGACTCAATCGCGCACGTCGCTGCACCGCTTTCGTCAACGCCACTCCTCCCACATGGAAACGGAGGAGGCCGTGATGGTCTGCCAGTGTGAGCACGTCTCAACCCACGAATCAATGACAGCCACGGCCTCCCTCACAAGTCGCACGCAACATTCAGAAACACGTTAACCTTTGTTGATAGAGCCCTCTGTGAAGAATTCGGACATGTGATAATCGATCGCCGAGCTGGCCCAAAGGTCGTCGATATAGCGAGCTGGGGTGTGAGGTGGTGGAATAGCCCTGGAGCACGGCTAAAGGTGACAATAATGCCCATGTCAATGGCTACTCGCTCCGAGCTGAAGAACTACTCTTGTCGACGTCTTTATCTAGAAAGGGCTTGACGGACTGTCAGATCGAGCGCAGGAAGAGTGTCGTCCGCGTCCGCCGGCGTGAGAACGCGCTGGCCGGGATGAACTTAGAGCGGCGTCGCCCCAGCTGAGAAGCGGCGCGCGTGTAATTTGCTTTCAAAGTTGAAGTCCGTGGTGGAGGGGAGACTACGGGGGGTAGGAATGCCGCAGTCTGTATTACTTGTACTTGGTAGGCGGGTGTATCGCGAATAATCCGGGTGTTGGAGGATCGGCGTCGAGGACATTGGTAGCTCTTTCGGTAGCTCAGAGAACATGTCCCACGGGTTTGATGAGGAGACCGCCAGTGGTGGTAACGAGCAAACAACAGACGCTTGGACAGACGTACTTTTTTATTGAGCAAGTTACGAGAGCTGCGAGGCATGGACTCTCGCTGGTAAGGTAAGTTACGCGGAGAAGGATCCATTGGCCGCAGCCACCGGTGCCAAAGTTGCTGACAAAGCTTTTCCCATGTGCACTCTTGAACGCAACGCATCAGCCTCTTCGCTGTCTACTCTACTCTCCGTAATACTCACCAATAGAATCGCCCGACAAGGATGTCTCCGATTTCAATACATTTCCATTCTGGATCTGGAGTAATTCATCATCTTGATACATTCAACGTACTACATGAGCGTCTTGTCAGCTCCTGTGAGTCCTGTCAAGGTTCCCGTGTTGAGCGTAGGGGTTATATGCTGTGTCTGCACCTATTTCTGATGATTTGGTGCAGGTTATGTAACCATCAACATACTTTGTGATGATGTTCTTTTACACATATTCGACCGAACCCAGACGCTCCCGTGGTACTGTACTGTATCGGCTGATTCATGGGAGTCCAGCCAGTATCACGTGCACTCAAGCCATTGAATTGAACGCAACGCGTGCAATCTCGCGACATGAAACTACACCTTGTTCCT
Organism: Russula emetica; assembly: GCA_015178925.1. Lineage (NCBI taxonomy): Eukaryota > Fungi > Basidiomycota > Agaricomycetes > Russulales > Russulaceae > Russula > Russula emetica. Next base: position 81,163 of record WHVC01000082.1, on the reverse strand, counting down.
GATACAGTATCGGCGATGTGATATGAAATTGGGGACATTACACATGCTTTGTGAGTGACGCTCACAAAACGAACTGACCCTTAAACTCAAACTCCACCGCCATGTGTATCGATAATCGATTCCACTAGATACTGTAGATGAAAAACACAAGGTGCAGTAGTGATTCCATGTTCAAATAGTAGTGATTAATACTTATCAGCCCGGAAGCGCCCGTATGGCTGCGGTCTTGATACCCATGCACAATCCCCTTCCTCCTGCTACGTCATGAGCGACTTGGACAGGACATTCATTTTGACCCTCTCGCCGGATGCAGTCGTGAGCTACGCGGCGACACATCCTCTAAGGAGCAATGCGAAAAAGATCGAACGGGGCAACAGGGCATGCTGCATTCAATTGCATGCCAATGGCCATGCGGCTAGCTCGGGTAACATGTTAATCAGCAAGTGATTATTCCGGGCGCCTCGCCCTCTTCGCCCCTTTGACGGCCGTTGGGGCATGTGGCTGGAAGTCAAATGCTATAAAACAGCATTGCGCAACACCCTGAGTTTCAGGCCTCGCTCTTGGAGTGTTTCCTCTGATTCCCCATTTACACTCATCTGCTTCCCAGTTCGCGCTCATCATGGTTGCTTTGTCCATTCTATCGCTTCTCCTAGCCACCGCGGCCCTCGCTGCACCCTCGCGTAGAGATAATACCTTTCACGGCGCTTGCAACGTTCCTGCATCGGCCGTGACTCTACCTTCTTCATTTGATCCCCTGCCATCGGCCCCTAACCTTGTCCTCCTGGGTGTCGGGGTGCAAAACTATACTTGCAACTCGAGTAGCATTTTTGAGTGAGTCCCACCTGACCGTATTTTGGGAGGCAACTGACGGGGTTTTGATCCGGTAGCAATGTTGGTGTTGTTGCTCGAATGTTCGACATCTCTTGCCTCTATGGCAAGCCAGAGTTCTCCACCATTCAGAATGATGCCTTCAACGATTGGAATGCTTGCCCGAGCTTCGACTCGTTGGAACCAGGGTTGGTGGAAGAGATGAAAGATCATTATGGCATCACTATAGACGGCGCATACTATTTCGTTGACCAAAATGGTTCCCTCGTCCCTGTCTGGGACCTCAGGTCTAGCGGGCCGTATGCGGGCAACCCGAATGCCATCGTCTATGCACAGAAGTATAAAACTGTTTCTTCGCCCGGTGGCCCTGAGAATATCGATTGGGTGGAGCTAACGAAGTTGTCGGGTGACTTGGCAAACCTGATCTACCGTGTTGATACAGTGCAAGGCCAGCCGCCGTCTACCGTAAGCTCCTCTCTCAATTTGCGCCTGTCCTATTTAATCAACTTTATATCGTTGTAGTGCACCCCTGGCAGTTATGCAACTGTCAAATATACAGCGAAATACTGTACGTGTCCATGACTTGATGATGGCTGCCTGGCCGTTATTAACCTGTGTATATTTAGTTTTTGTTTGAAGGCGGTTGGCGCTGAACCACCCCGTGCGAATGACATTCGCACCATCAACATTTTTGACTTTTCACCATTTGACAATTGCCTTTTGTTGGCTCGAGAACTTTTCTAGCTCTTCTTCTATCCGTAGCGTTCTGTGTGAACATTGAATGGTTGTCGTTACCATACAGCATTTTGCTCTCACTAGCCGTTAATTGGCTCATGGACTTATCTACCTCTTGTTCTACCCACTATCATGCCACTCTGAATGTCCGTACGATTCTGAATGCCATTCGCATGATCTACTTTTCACTTATGCCCATTGTTGGAGACAGTTAGACGCAGGCTGCCGCCTCCTTCAGTTAGTTCTTGCCCTATTTCTGGCATTCGTAGGATATCTATGGATATGTCAACCATCAATACCTTTCGGGGCGTGACAGACGTCCTTACCATGACCGAGCAGCAAACTGGTAGTTCATCTAGTCGAATCGAGAAAACCAGGCGCGGCCGGCGGACTTGAAGTTGGAAGAATGAGTTCACCACACCACACAGCGCAGACCGTCTGTACGCGGATATGGTAATGCTGTTCTGCACCCGGGCCCGGAGCCTGAGCGATTTGCATTGCCTCCGAGTCTCTGCTTCCGAGTTGAGCTCAAGCCAAAGCTCATGCGCGCAATCGTGCAACACGGAGACTGTTATCTTATCTCCGTCTCCGAGATCCGAACTCCGGACGGCCAAACTTGCCGCCGTTGAGTGATTCTTTGAAAAAAAAAAAGTAAAGTAAAGTGTGGTAGGCATTGAAGCACCATCGTGCCATCACCTTCCGGCATTCATTGCCATTCAAGTTACAATAAGACCCAGGTGAATACGACGTCGAAAAGGAGTCATGATGCTTTCAACTTGAAGGGCATACTAACGGGGGAACGACTGAGCCGATTTTTTTTTTCAGGGTCCATTATGAGTCCGATCCAGACATCTAGGGACGAAAAGACTTTAATTGGGTACACAGAGGACGGCCGCGTCTAGTGATAGCGAAAGATTGGGATTGGGTGGGTAAAAACTTTATAATTGCTCGTGTTTGACTCGGCGCCCTTGCGGATCAAGCCTGAAAGCTACCACGCGGCGCTATGAGTCTCAAAGCCCGACACGCTCGGAGTACATGTGACCTACTAGGTGCGTACGCCATCTACACAGCGATATCAAAACAATGGGACTAATCGTAGTGGGTAGATAGATGATAACAAATATAAACGGGACCGAAACAGAGGACACTTATCAATATTATATCAATCTTCAAACTAACTTCTCCGGTGAGAGACGGTAATGGGGTGACCGGCAAGCTGTCGTGCGGCAACAAACTGCCCAATGGCTTCTTGGACAGGTCCTAATGGAAGTGGCTCCTCCAAGAAAACAGATCGCAGGGCAGGTAATGCTTCAGTTACTCTTTCCCCGGCGACAAGCTCCTGCAAGGCCGGCGTGATACGTAGTACGATTTCCTGGGACATGTGGAGATCCTTCACAGCGGTGAATGGATGTAAAAGTTCCAGCCATTGATTGCTCTCGATGTCCTCTTGCCAGTCCGGTCGCCAATATTCATTCTCGAGGATGTGAAGGTGCTCCACCGTGTGAAGGAGGTCCTGAGGGAAGAACGAGCTGCGGATCTGTGCCAAAGATGAAAGCTGCCACTCTGACTGGTTACATAAGATTCCCAACTTGAGCGTTTCGTCAAATGTTTGTGAGAGTGTGATCCGAACTTCCAATTCAGAAAAGACCACACGTGCTCCATCGTATGTGTTGAACCTTGGTGTGCGACTGATGAACTGGGTGAGTTGTGGAGTGTCGAATATGAGTTGATGGAAGAAGGATATCTCCAAGTCATTGAGTAAGGGGGTATCAATCCGAGCCACGAGGTCCTCCAAATATTCGCCGACTCCTTTGAACTGAAACGTAGTGAGAACTGGAAGAAGGGTGCGTATCGGCGGAGGCGGACGTCGGCTTTTCCGGTCAGGACGACATTGAGGGGAATCGAATCCGATGACGAGTTTTTCGAGCCTCGTCAACACGGACAGGCTAGTGACCATTGCCTCGGGTGTAAAGTACCCCAAATGAGGAATTCCCGAAAGTTCAAGAGTGACAAGGTGAATGGCAGACCGAAGTAGTTTCGGTAATCCCGGACATGGAATGCCTCCCAAGATGAGTGATTGCAGTCGTGGTGCAGAACCTCCCAAGAAGGAATTGGGAAAGACAGGCGCTGTTTCGTTACGGGCTTCGCAATGAAGCTGCAGACGTGTGAGTGCCGGGAATGGCTGCTGCATCGCTGCGAACAGTTTTTCCAATTGCGAATTTGGAACATGCCCGGGACAGAGATCGATTCCACATACGCGATCGCTGCGATCGAGTGCTGCAACGATGTCAGCCTCGTCCCACGCTTCGTCGCCATAGACCATTACGACGATAGGCAAGGGGGGCCAGACGTCCAGTGTCTCCCGCACTGGTGTTCCGGCTTTGCAATAAAGTCGCAGATTCAGGCGTCGTGGCGACCCAAAAACGATCTTGCGCCATTTTCGACACACGTGGACCAGCGCATACCACGCCTCTATCTGTTCTTCATACATATAAAAATCAAATATTTCTAGGAGAGCAACGTCGGGGAGCGTGTCAATTGTCACCCGGGCTACATCGCACCAGTCAACGTCAGTGCAGGTTGTGCAAAAGAAGAACGTACATGCTCGTGATTGGTCTCCTCCGTTAAATTCCTTCCCAGATGCACGATGTCGTGCATGATGTTCCGTCGATAAATCTTCAAAACTCCCATCTATCGTAGTCGATGACCCGGGGCGGCAAGGAAATGGTGGCAAAGCGATGGTGGCAAAGCGATGGCGGGCGATACCGGGGAGACCTCTGGGGAGACTGTATATTCGAGTTTCAGGCTATTCGAGGCTTTGTTAGTAATTCAGTAATCCGGCAGGTCAGATCTTCTCTACATACCACTGTGAGTTCATCGGTAATGATGCAAGGAGTGTCGGGCCGGCAATCCGGGGCCGGGGGTAAGATAGTTGCATCCCAAAAACGTCGACCAGTTTACCAAAATGATAGAAACCATCAGCGAGTGCATTTCGAGAGACATGGCTGATGTGACCTGCCATGACTCGAACTTACTTCACCGAGCCCCATCGAGTCTTGCGCACAAAGCCGTATCCTTCAGGCAGCACTTGTCCTTGTGGGGTCTCTGCGAAGGTACTGGTGCAGTTCATCTGTTGTCCTACGTTCAACAACACAGTAGTGCTTGATCGGAGACGACGGATCCCACTAAGGCCAGTCTCTCCACGTTTCACAGCCTCTTACTGAACAGCAGCGTCAATCCCAAGACTCCTGCTGCCGTAGCGGTTATGTGGCGTTGATCAATGCGCAGCTCATATGTCAGCTGTGGGATGTCGATTTGAGGATGCCCCACTCGCTTAAATCATACAACCCAACCTTCCGAGTTCCGACCAACGTCAAGTTACCAGCTGGTTTTTTTCAATCGACGAAATGAACTATCCGTTTGCTGTCAAACCTATATAGAAAGGACGTCTGTCACGCTCCGACAGGTGTTAAGGGTTGCCATATTCGTAGATATCCTGCGAACAGAAACACCAGGGATAGAACGAGAACTAAGGTAAGGCCGCAGCCTGAGTCCAAACCGTAAAGTAAAATGTAGATAATGCGAATGGCATTTCGAGTCGTACGGGCATTCAGTGGGAAACAATAGTGGGTGGAACGTAAAGTAGATAAGTCCGCGAACTAATTCAAGTTAAGGGTTCGTGAAGGCGAAATATTGAAACGTCATGTGCGTACGCCATTCGCACGAAGCTATTCAAAGCGAAACGCTAAGGATAGCAGAAAAGCTGGATAAGTCCTCGATCCAACAAAAGGCAAGTAATAGTAATAGTGAAATGTCGAAAAAGTTGATGGTGCGAATGTCTTTGGCACGGGCCCGGGGACGTTCAGCGCCAACGACCTTTAAAAGAACACTAGACATGCATAGGTTAATAACAGCCATGCAGCAATCATCAAGGCATGGACACGTACAGTAATTCGCCGTATATTTGACACTTGCACTACTGCCGGGGGTGCACTACAAAAAAAACCATGTTGATTGAAAAGGACAGACACAAAATCGAGAGAAGAGCTCACAGTAGACGGCGGTTGGCCTTTTACTGTCTCAACACGGTAGACTAGGTTTGCCAAGCCACCCGACAACTTCTTTAGCTCCACCCAATCGATACTCCCAGGGCCATTGGGCGAAGTGGCACTGTTAACCTTCTGTGCAAAGACGATAGCATTCGGGTTACCCGCATTCTCCCCGCTAGACCTGAGGTCCCAGACCGGGACGAGGGTACCGTTTTGTTGAACGAAATAGTGTTGACCTTCTACGTTGATATTGTATTTGTTTTTCACCTGCTGCACTAACCCAGGATCCAACGGGTTAGTGATAGGGGAAGCGGCCCAATCGTTGAAGGCAACATTTGGGATGGACGAGAACCCTGGCCTGCCAAAGAGGCAAGAGATTTCGAACAGCTGAGCAACAGCACCAACATTGCTACCGGATCAACCCCGTAAGTTGCATTTTCAACATACAGTCAGGTGGGAGCCGTGGGACTCACTCAAAAGTGCCGTTCGAGCTGCAAGTATAGTTTTGCACTCCCACACCCATCAAGAAAAGGTTTGGCGGGGATGGCAGTGGATCAAGTGACGAAGGTAGAGTCACGGCCGACGCCGGAACATTGCAATGATCGCCGCGAATGGTACTATCTCTACGCGTGGGTGCAGCGACGGCAGTGGTGGCTAGGAGAAGAAGTGGCAGGAGGGACAGAGCAATCATGATGAGCCGTAATGGGAACTAGAGGAAAGACAGGAAATGTCAAGGATGTTTGAAGCAGGGGATGTGACCGGCGGATGACAGATGTCGCCCCTTGGTGGTTTTATAGCATTTTCTTCCAGCTGTGTGGACCCTGGACCGTGACAGCGCCCAAGAAAGGGGAGGCGCCACTGAGGCACCTCAACGAAGAGGGCAAGGCGCCCAACAGAGGGCGAAACAATATACAATATCCTTCGCCGTTAAACCTAAGTTGGCCGCATGACCATTGGCAGGTAATACAGCAGGCCCCGTTCGATCTCTCTGGTTGGCATTGCTCCTTTAGAGAACGTATCGCTGTGTAGTAGCTGTAGTTCACGACTACATGCGACGAGAGGATTAAAAATGAGTGCCTTGTCGGAGTTATTCATGGCGGAGCAGGAGAAAGGGGATTATGCAGGGGTATCAGGGCCACGGCCATACTGGCGCTACCGTGACTAGGCCCATAAGTATTAGTCACTACAGTAAACTGAATGTGAACACGAAATCAATACAGTACTGCACCTTGTATTTTCATTTACCTACTACTATAGTATAAACTTCAGCTGCACTTCGAAAGGGCCGTGGTTGCGATTGCAATGTGCCAGTGACGGGGCAAAAGTTATATAGCGAATCACCGATCCGAGTCGTGTCTGATATTGCATTGTTATTTTTTAACGCCCATCCAATAATGATGGATGAATTGATACACTCATCGTTCAGAGTCTGGCCACTGGCATGAGTTCGGCTATGACGGAGTTTGACGACAGAGGATGTGTAAGTTATGAAACTTCTACTATTTCAATTGCCCTCGTCCAATCACGACGTTTGTATGCGGTGGTTTGGCGGTGCAGGTCGAGCAAGGCACGTTGTTCCATCCAGCGTACATCCCTTCATCCCTTGGTTCCAGTTGGTTCCAGTCAAGCCTGCATAGATTGGCGCCGCCTCCGTGCGGAATCCGTATCCATAATACTGTACTCCGAGGCCCCATAGTATGGTGAAGTCCACCCTGGACCGACTCGACCGCGCACCTTACTGTACTATTCAAGTTCCCACAGACACCACACCAAACGAAGAAGGCCGGGATGGTTTGCTTGGTGTGACGCAGCGGGCGCCGCAGAACGGCAGACGGCATCTTGACCACAAATCAGGCACGAGATCGCTCACCGTCACAGCCTGCGCGACTTTATTACGCAGCACGCCCGTCTTTTTCTTTGTTGGTGAAATATTTTGTGAACAAGTAACCATCGGTCATGTCACTGCCCCAGATGTCATCGAGATGGCGCGCTGGTGGTATGAGGTGGTGGAAATGGCCCTAGCGCCCCCAGTACTCAGGTAGACCGTCAGCTCCGCGCAGCTGTATTGGCATTAAGTTACGGTAATTCAGTATGGTAACTGAATTATAACCGGCCCGGCCCGCATGGGAAGCGCCTGGGATTGACGCCGAGATTTTGAACTCCGACAGTATCATCTTGTCCTTCACACCAGCAGAATTCGTGATAGGCGTCACGAATTCTGAGCAGCAGCCTGCTACATGGCACAGTTCAGTGTCGGAAAAAAGGGAAGCACATGCTTAGCTTAGGTTCGTGTTAGCATGGGGTGCATACGAACGATAGCAAATTGCTAGGCTAACTATACTTTTGCTCACAGTCACAGCCCGAAGTACAGCAATTACAACTTGCGATACCATCCCAACGCATCTGCGCCTGGCACGAAAATCGGCGTATGATATTCTCTTTCGTCATGGGAACCACGGCTAGGACAAGTCTTTGGCCGATAGTACCAGTGGTTCTGCAGTGCGGCAACATTGTACGTCCGTTACAGTATCAAATGTCTTGATGGCTCATGCATGGCTCATGGTGGTCTTACAGTAAAGCTAGGGTGCTCTGAAGGTTGCTGACACAAAGAGTTTTCCTCCCGCTTCAAGTATATTATTTCTGCGAGAATATCGTGCAGTGCCTCACCCTCTTCCCACGGAGTCATACGCCGTCCGAGTGCATTTCCTAGGAGCGTCACATGACAACCCCCACGCAACAGCCTAGCACAAGACTAGACAAAGTTACTCCCCCGGATATACCAAAGATGGTTAATGAAAGACGGGGTTCCAAGCAGTCTCACCTAGACGTGGTACGTTCTATTTTAGAGTTGAGATCCTCTCAAATATCCCCTTGCAGGACGTCTAAAGTCATCGAACGTATCCCAGGTTCAAGCTCATACTCTTCACATAGAATGTCTCCGCGTGATCATCCTAATCCGTCGACTTGGCAAAGTTGAGAGGGAATCGCAGTTCGGAGGGCGTCAGAAGTCAGGAACATATAGTGGCACGACCATCGGATGACTAAGCCATACATCTTATTCTTTATCTTATGGACGGCCTCACTGTCGACGACGAGAAGAAGCCCTTTGATGTGCTGGGAGCTCAAAATGATGACGACTCGCAGCCTGACCCCGATGAGCACCTCATGCTCGAGTCAACTTGTGGCCCTGTCTGGCTTGTCAAGGTGTGTAAACACCACTCTTTCGATGCGTTACGTTTAACTGTGTCCAAACAAAACTGGCCCCCTAGATCCCAAAATTTCTGATGGAGCGTTGGTCAAAGCTCGATACAGAGGGAGTCCGACTGGCCAAGATTCGTATATACAAGCCACAGAGCGGAGCACCGCGAATCATCGTGTTTGTACCACCAGAGAACGGCTGTGGCGGCGACGGAGACGACGACATTTACGAATTGGACATCTTAAACCAGAAAGTGGAGAATCAAATCGTGGTTGCTGAGCGCGCAAAGGCCCCATCGGGGACGGGACGGGCCCGCACGACCATCATGACGGGACAGATCAAACACGAGTGTAATCTGCGTCCGCAGTTGACAGAGCGATACGAGCGTCGTCTTAGGGAGCGTGCTGCTGCTGCTAATGAGAAATCGATGCGCGTTCGGATGATGCCACTGGATGAGGTTCGGGCTGGGCGCGGTGGCGGGAAGATGGTCAGCAGTGACATTATGTCTGCAGCTGATTTCGCCGACATTGCAGTAAGTAGAGCATCTCTGTCTGCCTATCTCTACTTCACAGCAGGCCCGCCTTTTTTACAGCGCGCAAAGAACAAGCCGGCAAAAGGCCAGAACGAACGCATGACGCGTATGCCTCGCAACCAACTGCTCGATGTGCTCTTTGCACTCTTCCGCGAGCGCGAGCAATGGCCCACTAAGCTCTTGCGTGAGAAGGCGCAGCAGCCGGAGGTATACTTAAAGGAGGTGTTGTCCGAGATCGCGACTTTGCATCGCAATGGAGAGTTCAACGGCACTTGGGAGCTCATGCCGAGCTTTAAAGGGGATGGGGTGGGTTTGAACGTTTTTACAGTCTGTTGCAATTGACTTAATTTTTCCCTGTGCAGATCAAGGCAGAGAGCATGTCGCAGCTGTATGCGTCTCAAACGTCTAACGTGAATGCATCGATGGATGACGATGACGATGACGAGGATGACGAGGATGACATGGAAGAGGTCATGGAATAGGGCGATTTCTTTTCATTTGTATCATTGTATCGTATTGTACGGTCGTAGTTCATCTCTGCTACTGTACGAGTCACCGTGGGAATCGATCTTTCCACAAAGAGATCTTGATGACTACCGTGACTGGCGACACGGCTGCGAAACTCTTTCATCTCTCGTGCCACCATCTCTCGTGCCACCCATGACTCCTGGTTCCTCTTACACCCGCACGAATGGAATGTCTGTCCGCGAGACGCAGAGTCCGGGGAGTCCGGGGATTTCCCTTACTTTTGTGGGTACATGGTCTGAACACGACCCTTCTTGGGAGGTACGTACGTTGCCAAAATTCCTACCGTTCTACCATATCACCCTTCAACCGTCGCCTGGAGCCATACCACAGTCCGATTCTAGTCGCTTACGTACCGATGTTGATTTGTAGGAGACGCGCTGGCGCCATTACCTTGACACGGGGCGTGTCCGTGTCGCTTCCAACTGGCCATGGCCCCTGGGCTCCCTCTCTGGTTTGAATCCTGATACTCCTCTCGCTGCCATGACGGCAGGGGATGGGGAATCAGCTACGAGTAGTAGTACATGTTCCCAATGCGCCGCTAGACTCGCTACTAGCGGAAAACGAGACGATGACACGCAGGGACATGGAGGAACGGCTGACAGTGCTGGTACTGGTCCGTCTGATTGTAATAATGATTATTGTCCCCCTCGCTCACATGTTCCCTTCCCACTGCTTCCTCTGGGTTGCCTTTCAAATCGTCTCTGTATTTATTGTCGTTTAGTGACTCGGAGTGTATCACGCCGCCGTCGCTTTGAGAACGAACGGGGTATGGGCGAGAGCAGAAATAGGAACAGCAAAACAGATCGTCGTTTCCGTCGACTTGAAAAGACGGTTGAGAGTCTCTCACACGGTCTGATCTTGGCCCTCACACAACTCAAATCCGGAGACATACACGCGGACACGGAACCGCAGCGCCGCGGTTATGGCCCCGATCCTCCTCATCGTCCGGCTCACTCAGATGTCGCCAACGACGAGATCGAATCTGTCTCTAGAGACCATTCTGTCGACGATGACGACGGCCGCGACTTGTCGACGGTGTTTGCAAGATTGGGGTTCATAGAGAATTGTACCGAAACCTTCATCTTCATGCTTGTCGCTTTGGGTTGCTGACCATGTGTATATGCGCAGCGCGCGGCGGGACCGGTACGGTGACACCATCATTGCAACAGCTGGATAACAAGTCGTCTTCCGAGTCCTCTCTCGAAGAAAACCTATTCCGGATGCTCCGTAGACTACCGCAGACGACGACGACGACATCTGTGGCTTCCAAGGCAGGGCCGGGAAATGCGTTCAGTTGCATTGCGACGGGAAAGGACGGGACCATCTTCACCACCGGCGAAGACAGGTACCCTGCCTTTCAAATGTTCGGTCCCATCTTAAAGTTCATCACGTCTTCCGACGTGTTCCAATTCCTTAAACGGGCGGAGATCCACGCTGGGCTCCTGAAGACTCAACTCTTTGACCTATTTTGGATATTGGACAATCTTTTCGACGTACATGGCGGGGTATGGTTTCTCTTCTCGCTGATCTCGAAGGGTCATATCGTTCTAATAGTAAAATCTCGTAGATTTTGATATACTGTCTTCTAAAGAGCCTAAACACTATGGATGGTATCTCTCGGTCCCTTGGATTAGACGAATGGTCTCACGACCCGGAGTTTCTTCGAAAGCTGGATGATGCCTATCGCAAGGACCTCCGTCTCTATATTCAGACTGACGGGAGCCACAACGCTAGTGCTAGTGCTGCTTGGAAATCATATTGCTTTGAGCTTGCTCAAATATTTTCTGAGCGATTCTCAAGCTGGAGGTCTGTTGGATATTTTCGCGAGCTCTCCGAGAGTTACACGGGTTGCTTCAACCCCGTGATCACTGCATCATATATCGAAGATTTGGTCAAGCAATGGACAGCAATTCGTCATGCACTCTTAGAGGCAAATGAAAATGAGTTCATCGATACTGTTATGATGGTTGACATGGGTTCTCTTCTACAGGTGACCCGTTGGTTCGAGCCGTTCATCGACTATGGTCCGGATTGTAACCGTTCCGCACCATTCTACGATGCCACGATCGTCCTTGGACGTCGCGTTCGCGAGCTGTTGTCCCGCGAGGGAGTTAAGGAACCGGAGGTCTTCCGACGAGCCGATTGCGTGAGCGCTTTACTTCCCACCTTTCTCCCGCGTGCATTGGCTTCTTACCACATGAACCCCGTTTTTAGCTTCTACAACGCCTGCGTGAGCTTCGGTTTGATCAATTGATGAAGATGCAACTGGAGATGGCACGCGTCATGGATAATGTCTCGCGGGACTTTGACGCGGCGACCGATGGCGATGACAATACATCTTCGGATTTAGGTTCTGGTCTGTCATCCGCAACAGTAGAGGAAGCTGCCCTACTGGGGCGGGTGAAACGGGTGACGGGTGGTTGGCCAGTAATCACAGCGACAGAGTCACTAGGTGATCAGTCCGCTGGCGATGTTGGTTGTGGCTCCTCTGATCGGCTGAGGGACGCACTGGCGTTGCATGAAGTCAGAGTGATGAAGAGTTATCGTCCACGATTATTAGAAGAGGAGCCTTTTGTTGGGGAGATCCGTCGTGAGGTTGTCCTCATTCTTTCTCATGGGGCGGATGGTCGGAATGGTCGCGGCTGTGACATCACGGCGGAGGATATTTTCTGGGATGGGATTGTGTAGTGAATACTTGTGAGTATAGTAAAACGCAGCGAGCAATTTGCGCTGTCGTTGACACCGCACCGCTCTTCAAGCTAAACTCGACTTGGGTTTTTCTTTAAGGTAAAAACTAGCAGTATATACTGTACTATATACGAAGCTGTACCTGTATCGATGATCTAATACGACGATTGGTTTTATGGTCAATATCCTCATATGCTAGGAGATCTCTTGAGAAATGGGATTATGAACCCACCGCACTTTTACACGTACTGTAAAAGGTCCACGTGAGAACTTATGGGATGATGTTGCCCGTGCGATGTACGAGAGTAGAGTACTGTAAACTCAGGCGCCCCACTACACTGTCCTAATAGGCGGCCTCAAAAATACCACGGAATCGCTCAAACAGGCTAAAATTGAGCAAGTTTCTCTATTGGTGTGAAAAGTGACGGGGGTGTGAAAAGTGGTGTCGGAACACTGTAGTAGCAAGTCCAGCGGCGCATTGGGAACATGTACTACTACTCGTAGCTGATTCCGAGTCCCCATCCCCTACCGTCATGGCAGCAGCAGCAGGAGCATCAGGATTCAACTTAGAATGATGCGCATCCTGGGACATGCTCGTGATGCTGTCGGAGTTCGAAATTTCGACGTTTACAGTCATCGGGCGTTTCCCAGGCCGGTTATAATTCCTGGCTACTCGGTATCATCGCCACAGCCCACAACGCCAAGCAAGCCCTACAACAGGGCAGTGCGATGGATGGAAAAGAGTAGCAAGAGCTTCAGTTGTGGCCCATATGGTACCAGTGGTGCACTGAGCGCAACGACGCTCTTCCTGCGCTTGCCCTCACCGCTCGAGCCTCGAGGGTTTCAATGTAAACCCGTAGTAACTTAATGGGAGTGGTACTACGTATAGCCCAGTTCGCTTTCGTACCTCTAGTAGATGTTTGTCGGCAAGCTTGCAGGAGGCTGCCAAGGTTGTGGGCATACGTGTACTGCAGTCGACAGAGGACGTGAACATGATTGCATTGTGTACTGATGATGCCAATGCCGGCACGTCGGAGCGCGACGACAACACAGCTGCCGGTCTACTAGTAGTACCTGAGTACTGGGCGCGCTAGGGCCTTTTCCACCACCTCATAAACCAGAGCGCCATCTCGATGACGTCCGGGGTAGTGACATGGCGGAGATGGGCGTGCTGCGTAAAGTCGTGCCTGATTGGTGGTCAAAATGCCGCGCGCTGTGTCACACCACCGGCAAGCAAACCATCCCGGCCTTCTTCGTTGGGTGTGGTACAGTATCTGTTGGAACAGTGAGCGGTGGACTTGACTAATGACTATGCTGTATCGGGGTATTGAGGCAGCGCCAATCCATGCCCGACAGCCCCGACCAACACTGATGGAATCACGTGCGTGCCTTGCTCGACCTGCACCGCCACACTACCGCCACACAAGGGCAAATGTCCGGATCCCTGTTGACCAAGCCACAGAACTAACATTATTCGAGACTAGACTGGGAACTAACTCGAATGTTTCAGAGTCGCGTGTCATCAACTCAGATTCAACTGTTGCCCTTCTTACGAGTATAATGGGTTTTTTAAATAATAATAACTTTTTTTCTGCCAGCGGCCAGTGGGGCCAACTGAAACGGGTCCAATACAACGGGTCCATTCTGCAACAGGTACAATCCGGTACATATGCCAGTCCGGCATGTGATGGAGCCCGGAGATTACAGTATCACAACTTACACATCCTCCGTCATCAAACTCCATCATGGCCGAATAACGATGCAATAACAGAGACGATCGTTGTACAGCCTTTTCCTAGTCACTGACACATTGCAATGAGTCGGATGCAATCGCAACCACGGCCCCCTTCGAAGTGCAGCTGAAGGAGTTTAAAGGTAGATGAAAATACAAGGTGCAGTAATGTAATGATTCCGTGTTCACGTTCAGTTTAGCAATTAATACTTATTAGCCTGGCGACAGTATGGGCGTGGCCCTGATAGTACCCCAGCATAATCCCCTTTCTCCTGCTACGCCATGAACGACTCGGACAATGTACTCATTTTAATTTTCTCGCCCCATGTAGTCGTGAACTACACAACATCATGTTCTCTAAAGGAGCAATGCCAACCAAAGAGATCGAACAGGGCCTGCTGTATCGCCTGCCAATGGTCATGCGGCCAACTCGGGTTAAACGGCGAAAGATATTGGATATTGTTTCGCCCTCTGTTGGGCGCATCGCCTTTCTTGGGCGCTGTCGAGGATTACACAGCTGGAAGAAAATGCTATAAAACCGCCAACGCGCGACATCCCCTACTTCAAATATCCCTTTACATTACCTGTATCTTTCCTCTAGTTCCAAGTACTGCTCATCATGATTGCTCTGTCCCTCCTGCCACTTCTTCTCCTAGCCACCGCTGCCGTCGCTGCACCCTCGCGTAGAGATAGTACCTTTCGCGGCGATTGCAATGTTCCGGCGTCGGCCGTGACTCTACCTTCGTCACTTGATCCACTGCCATCCCCGCCAAACCTTTTCTTGCTGGGTGTGGGAGTGCAAAACTATACTTGCAACTCGAACGGCACTTTTGAGTGAGTCCCACCTGACTGACTGTATTTTGAAATGCAACTGACGGGGTGTTGATCCGGTAGCAATGTTGGTACTGTTGCTCAGCTGTTCGAAATCTCTTGCCTCTATGGCCAGCCAGAGTTCTCGACCATCCAGAATATCGCCTTCAACGATTGGACCGCTTCCCCTATCACTAACCCGTTGGATCCTGGGTTGGTGCAGCAGGTGAAAAACAAGTACAACATCAACGTAGAGGGTCAATACTATTTCGTTGAACAAAATGGTGTCCTCGTCCCCGTCTGGGACCTCAGGTCTAGCGGGGAGAATGCGGGTAACCCGAATGCCATCATCTTTGCACAGAAGGTTAAAAGTGCTCCTTCGCCCAATGGCCCTGAGAATATCGATTGGGTGGAGCTAAAGAAGTTGTCGGGTGACTTGGCAAACCTAGTCTACCGTGTTGACACAGTGAAAGGCCAACCGCCGTCGACTGTGAGCTCCTCTCTCGATTTTGTGTCTGTCTTTTTTAATCAACATAATTTTTTGTAGTGCACCCCCGGCAGTAGTGCAAGTGTCAAATATACGGCGAATTACTGTACGTGTCCATGCCTTGATGATTGCTGCATGGCTGTTATTAACCTACGCATGTTTAGTATTTCTTTGAGGGTGGTTGGCGCTGACTCGAAACGCCCCCGTGCCAAAGACATTCGCATCGTCAACATTTTCGACATTTCACTATTACTATTACTTGGACCAAGGACTTATCTAGCTCATCTTCTATCCTTAACGTTTCGTTTGAATTGCTTCATGCGAGTGGAGTTTGCACCATGACGTTTCAATATTTCGCCTTCACGGATTCTAAGTTAGCTCGCGGACTTACCTACCTCACGTTCTCTATTGTTTCCCACTGAATGCCCGTACGACTCGAGATGCCATTCGCATGATCTACATTTTACTTAACAGTAGCCTTTTGTTGGACTCAGGCTGCGACCTTACCTTAGTTCTTGTTCTATCCCTAGTCTTTCTGTTCTCAGAATATCTACCAATATGTCAACCATTAACACCTGGCGGAGCGTGACAGACGTCCTTTCTACAGGTTTGACAGCAAACCGATAGTTATTTTCGTCGATCGAAAAAAACCAGCTGGTAACTTGAAGTTGGTTGCTTATTGTCGGTAGTCTAACTGAAAGCCGGAACTGTCCATGACCACGGCTGAGACCCCTTAGTGTGCTCTGTTGCTGGGTGGTTAAATGGACATATAGTACCGTAACCATGCCTGAACATACTGCACCCGTGCGCAGGACTTGAGTGGACCGATTGCCGAACAAAACGCGACATACATCAGTGAGGTCGCTGGATAACGGCGACTGATCGAGATAATCGAAGTCCGTGAGGTGCAGTCTAAGGCGATTGTGGAGAGTGTCGAGCAAGAACGGTACAACCCTACGCTACGCCAGTTTACTTCGGATCTGCCAGTAAGGATAATCTAGGAGACCATGTAAAGATGTGCACCACGGCCGAGGATACCACCGGTTGTACAGGTCACAGATCACAGGAGTATCTAAAGATTTCCAAGATTCCTGACCGTCAAGGTAAGGAAGATGATAAAGTAAGAACGTTTGTTACTCAGGAGGGTTGGCAGAAGAGTGAGGGACGAGACAGAAACTTACTCCCCAGGATCAAGCGACCTCTCATTAGAGTCAGGCTCCAACTCCCTCTGGGCCGCTGGTGGTAGCGGAAATACGACTCGATTCCTTCGCTTTGCCTTTCGCTGCATAGATGGCAGCTAGAAGATCCACAGGCTGAGAGTCCGCGCTCAACGGCTGATAGTCTGAGTTTTCGGGATCTGTCAACTCTGGGCTTGGTGGTGGCCCATTAGCCACCTCAGCTTCGGGCTCTTGAAGCTTTTCCAGCGACACTTGGTTCGGCGATGGTGGATGATGCACCACCTCGTACTCGGGCTCTTTCGGCGACCATACTAGGTCGGGCAATGGTGGACTCACCTCCCCGTGCTCGGTTATTGTCGGTAACCCTGCGCCCGGTGATAGTAGATGATGCACCACCGACCCGGGGTGCGAGTACAAGTATGACTCTGTCGATGGCGGATTCACAGTCGATGACAGTGGGTATAGCGGTGGCTGATGCGCCGCCATCAAATTAGGGTCCGAGTCGGGCTTAGTCGTCAGCTTTGGGATCGAGGCATCATCGGACCATGGGTTTCCCCATGACTCGGATATGAGCGAGCCGATCTGCGACGCTGGTATCATCGGCGGCGATGGTGGTGCCCGTGAATCATCCAAACTCGTCCAATGGTCCCAGTCAAAGTCCGGGTCCGGGCCTGTTGGGTTCGGCTGCCACTGCTGCGCATGCCCCACCTGGTACTCATGGGCCTGGCCGAACTCCTTCGGCGGCGCTGGTCTCCGCCGTGGTGGATCCTCCTCATTCACCTTATTCATCCAAAAGTTCCAGTCGAAGTCTGGCTCCGGCTCCGGCTCCGGGTCTGTCCACGGCCTTTTCTTCGAGTTCGGCTGCGGCGCATGCGCCCCCGTCATTTCATGGTCCGAGCCATGCTCTGTCGACGATGGGATGACTGCCAGTGGCGCAATAGACTCAGCATCCGAGTCGGCTTTATTCGAAAATACGTCATCCCACGCTGCATTGAAAATGATCCTCCCACGAACCTTGCAACGACGCTGTCGACCACGAGCCCTCCATCAACGTATCCGGATTGGCTGTTGACGATGCTGGGTTCGGCGCTGGAGATTGCACGACGTTCGTAGACCCATGGTCGGGCCCCGACGGTACTGAGCCCGACGGTCCCGGGCTCGACGGTGCTGGGCTCGACGACGCATGTGCGTTTGAAGAGTCAACCGGTTTCCCCTCAGACTTGTACTCCTCCCACAGCTTCTCTAACTCTTCATCTTCACTCTCCCGCCTCCCCAACACAGTTATCGCGTCTCTGGGTATGTGCGCCACGTCGACGCATGCTTGATGTTTCTCTTGTACCAGTATAGGAGCCGCGAGAGCGAAGTCGATGACGGAAAGGATGAGAAGGATTCCAGAGACTATGTCGTACCGGCGCATTTTTGTTGGATGTGTTACGCAGATTAGACAATGTAAGCGTTCAGTGTGTTCAGTTATCAAAACGAAAAGTGTAGTCGTAAATTCCAGAATAAACGAAAGTGAGCTAAAAAGAAATTGAAGGTTATGATTGGCGAGTTAAAAGTGAAGGGAAAGGTACACGCACTATCCAGTACCCAGTGAAGTTAAGGTGAGCAAGGAGCTAGAGAGGACGTCGGGAGTTGACATCATGATTTTATATTCACATGCACCAAGGCCATGACGGAACAGAAGCACAGAATCAATATCTCCGACGGATCACGTCAGATGTAAAAAGTATCGCATCTGAGAAACAAAATAGTACTAGCGAGCAGGTTGCCAAGTACATGTGTTGAGGCTGTCTTTCCGCTTCATGATCATGATCATGATCGCCAGCGGGCCGCGGCCTTGACGCTTGACGCGCGCGCTGCGCTGGCGGTATAGTAAAGAAATTTTCGCTTGATCCGGGTGAGTAAGTTTCTGTCTCGTCCCCTCTTCTGTCTACCTTCAAAAATACATTCTAATTGATCTTTTTTAGTTTAAACTTTAATGGCGAGGAATCCTGGAAATTTTTGAAAATTCTCTGATCTGTGATCTTTACAACTGTTCAACGTTCAACTATTGGTGTCTTCGGCCGTGGTGCTGGCATATTCTTAAATTGTCTCCTAGATAACCCCCGCTGGCAGAACCGAAATACTCAGGAGCCTAGATTAGACGAGTACCTCAGACGTTGAATATTGTTGACCAAGTTGGTCTTCGCAACTCAGTTCAAGTTCGCGGCGAACAGATTTCGACTCGCTGGTGTCACAATCATCAATGGGGGGTTAAACGAACATTACATCTCCCAGCAGAAATCGAAACAGCTTCAGATTGACATCCAGTAAGGTAGTTTAACACTGGCATGGATATTATGGACTCGGACCTATTGAACCATTGAGACACTTACTACACCCCTGACCCATCGAGGCATCCGGAGGACAGTTGACTGATGACTCACCGGTGGCTGCACTAAAAGCAAGGGGGTGGCGGGATGAAAATCGAGTACTAAGGGTAGAACTTTTTTATTTCGGCCAGGTGACCCCCCCCCCCCCACCTTCCTAAAGTAGTATGTTGTACCCACGTATATTTGTTTTTCCAAGAATAAATAACATGGATGCATATTACTCAGTGTTGGATTCTTTCGTTCCGTTACGCTTGTTCTACGGTCTGCACCTATCTATGGCTCATGAATTCAACGTTTTTGTCCACACACCAACTTTTGGTGTATCCTGCCAGGAATCTGTCAAGCGGAACATTAAACAAGCAAGCCTCGATCGACACCTCAACCTCCTCAACGCTGACAAACCGTGTGCCCATATCTTCCGGTTGCCCCTCGTTTTATGTAGACAGGAAATAGCCAGGTTTATCATGTTCTATGTCCCGATACCCCGGATGTACTTCTAGATCTAATAAAAAGTCCTCTCTAAAACCTGGCGCAGTTTGTCTTCGACAAGCAAATACTGAGTCCTGCACTTTATTACACTGCACGTTCTCCCTTCTCTTGTTCCCCTTATCTCTATTGCTTGCCTTTTGGACTTCAGACGCTCACATGTCACATGATCTTGTAGGTTTAGGTGGGTTGTCTGCCAGGCTGACAGTCTGCGTCGCACGCCTCCTGCGAGTATCCGGAGGGTCTTGGATGACTTTCCAAAGATGTTGGACAAAACATACAACCGCACGCTGCGGGGTATCGATGAGGAGAAACGAGAATATGCACAACGACTTTTCTGAATTCCGATGCCTCAGTGTCTACTATTCGACGACTTTGCGTCAAAGAACTCACCGCAATGATCAGAGTGTCCTAGCTCTCCCCCACCCCTTCCAGTCATGTGATGCCTTTCGACACCATTTTTCTAAGTCAAACATGAGGTCTATTATGTCATTTATGTGTGTATGTACAGTACAGATAAATTTTATGCTATGATGGGCAGCGCATAATGTTCCATACCACCAGCACCCTCCTCCGACATACACCCATCACCACCTGAGTCCATAGTCCAACCAACGATATAGGTGGTGCCATTACGAACAATGTCAGCTCCGTGCTCAAGTCTCCTGATGGATGTGGTGATGATTGTGGAGGTGGCGAAGGCAAGGAAGGTATTAGCTGATCTCGAACATACAGACATCACAGCCAAAACAGCCACAGTCGCCGCCACCGCAGAGGACGACGACGACTGTCCCAGATCGTTCTCAAGCATACGTGCACGCACCCCAGCGCGCCACGGCAGCAAGCTGACACCACCAGCAACGGACAAGCCAAACGTATGGCTTTCCAGGTTGCTCAGCGCTCCCTCACTCCCATCGACGTCAGACGTGACGCCCAGGCGCACCGCACCAGTGGCTAGGGGAGAACTTGGCTGTGGCATATGCCCAAGCACGAGCTCAATACTAAACCACGATGTGCCACCAAAGCCCTGAATCAGGCAGTGTGCATGGGCACATCCAAGCGAGCGAGAGCGGGAGCGGAAAGCGCCACTGATCCACGTGAAGAAGGTCAAACTGCTGTTGCGTGAGCTAAGTAATGATGCCCTAGGACTCAGCTGAGATGAAGGTGGAGAAAGTAAGCCAACGGAATACTCACGTTCGCGTGCCTCGAGTGAGCCATCAGGCAAAGGCTGTCCCAAGCGGGCGCAGTCGTCCTCGCGATCAGACTCCGGTAAGACTTCTGAGCCAATGGTCTGATGCAGCTGCTGAAGGTACCCTTCAAATGTTTGCCATGGCCTCGTGGCTGTAAGACCGCCCGCTAGTGTAGGAGAGACAGGACTTGGCACTGTTGAGGGGAGTTGGCAACCACCTCTGGCAGCTGGATGGCATGGGGCCATGGGCATACCACGTACACCCTGAGGGCTCAGCACGAACGAAGTGGGAGAGACAGCCGAAGTGGGGGTGCCACCAGAGAGAGCCACTTGCACGCCTGATAGTGAGCTGGCCATCTTGAAGAGTGCCGCTCCTGGGCATCTTGAGGTGAGAACCTGGTACATTGAGGGGGAGCCACCTTGGGAGGGTTTCGTTTCGAGCCCGAATACAGGGTTGTCACCATTGCCGCCATCGTCAGAGGGACAAGGCTTGCAGATGCGACATTTGACTTGTGGAAGTGGCGTGGGAGAGCATCACATGACTGGAAGGGGTGGGGGAGAGCTGGGTCAGCCCAATGATCATCGTTTACCTGCTCCATTTGGGTGCTCGATTGCCTTTTTGGGCCATTTTCCCAGGCGTCAAACTTTTTTTTTTTCAGTACCAAGCCCCCCCCCCCCCCCCCAACCCTAGGTTCGGGATCCGCGTTCCGCCACCCCCTTGACTAAAAGTGAAAATAATTGCAAAATTGTCACTTACACTCAGTATTTTGTGACAACTAATTTAGTTAAATGCCGAGTCCATCCCCTTTATGGGTGCTTTCCTGCCCTGAATGTAGTGCCAGAATTTACCGAGGAGCCACTAAACGTGAGACACATGCTTGATGTTTCTCTTGTACCAGTACAGGAGCCGTGAGAGCGAAGTCGATGATGGAAAGGATGAGAAGGATTCCAGAGACTATGTCGTACCGCCACATTTTTGTTGGATGTGTTACGCGGATTAGACGATGTGTTACGAGTGGACTATCTCGTATGGCGCGTAAGCAACCTCCCAATGGCAGTTACTTACACGATGAGCTTCTGTATAAGAAGAGCCTTAGTACGTTAAGGCTAACCTCAGTACGTCGAGGCGTAAGCTAACTCGAACAGGAGTTAGATCTGGTAGCTGACTTAGGACTGGAACCTAAGTGCAAAGGATACGATGTGATAAGGGAGTCGAGCTGAGCGGCGAGTGTAGTAATAAACCTGGCAAGCCAGCGAAGCGAGATGGAGCTGATCGAACAAGTCGCAAGGGAATAAGCGAGCGAGTCGAAGACGAGCGAGCGAAGCTCAATGGAAGTTTATGGTCCTGAATTCACAAAGGAGACCAAGTCTGAAGCGACTTAGGTCTTTACAAGCGTGCTAATATACAAGTACAGAAAGGCCGCGTCATTGCGAGCCAAGGAGATCACTAAGCGAGTTGGTAATCGACTTAGTGATGCTTCGTAAGGTACTGAGTAATCGTACAAGTTTATGAGTAAGTAGGTGGAGAAATGACGCACGCGTGAGGAGTATAGTAGGAGGGAGTCAAAGTGAGTCAAAGTGACTGAGACTCTCGTGGCGTGGGAACATCTGACCGAATAGGAAGGTATGTGGGAATGAAAAAGAAGAAGACATAGCTGCTAAGTATCGAGATCGTGGCAACGGCCGAAAGGAGTCCGGAAGGCTGTCACCGCCGGTAGCATCAGGAAAAGCGTCGGTACTTTTTTTGGTCTTTTAAAAGACAAAAAAGACAAAAAGACAAAAAAAGACAAAAAAAAGACAAAGACAATTTGTCTTTTGAAAGAAGTCAAAGGCATGTCCGTTTACTTTTAAAGACAACATTTTACTTTTAAAAGACAATTTGTCTTTTTAAAGACAGTGGAAAAGACAGAATAACTTTCGAAAGACAATCTGACTTATAAAAGTAAACCTAACTTACAAAAGTTCACTACATCGGATTGGTAGTTCTTAGAAGCACACAATGGTAGGGCACGGATGGAAATTCTGCACGGCAAATGCAATTTAACAGTTGAGAAACACACCTAGCTAAATGAGCTAGTTATGTACCAGGACCGGCGGCACCATCGCCACCATTTCCAGGCACGTTTTCGTTTGTCCGCAGGGATAACGAGGCAGGCAAGGGAGGCGGAGGAGCTTCCATGCGATGCACAAGTTGTCGTAGATCGCTCAGTGATACGATCTTCGACATGGAGCGTGGGGTGATCGGTAGAGCGGTGCGATGCTCGTCGGGACTGTGGCTAAGTGGGTGGGTCGCCGAATCGTGCGCGCGAGCTTGAGGGAGTCGGAGTTGGCGAGGTCTATGTTTGCAGGGGAGACCACAAGGCCGCTGTTGGTGATGTTGCCGGAATCAAAGTGTTGACCCGTTCTTCGGACAATTGTACAATGGCATAGTGAGCACGTTTGGGGCATGTGCTTAGGGTCCTTGTCGCTTGCATAAACTCACTGTGAATCTACTGGAATTGCATCAGCAAGTGCCCCGGAAAAGAAATGAGGTGGCACAATCACTTACCAATGATGAGAGCCACCAAGGCCGAAATAAATGCGAAGTCCTGGCGCAAAACATTTGTGCACTTACCGTGTTTACCATTGTCGCAGAACCATTCGCCCATTGCGCAACCCGAGAAAGGAGCAAAATATTGCAAGGGAGCAGCCTCCGAAGCAGTAGCAGCAACGATGATAGAGTACTTCATAGCATCGTTCTCCTCGAGAGTCTTGACAAGCTGCGCAATGGTAGAGCGCTTCTGGCCAACAGCGACGTAGACACAATAGAGCTTCTTTTCCTCATCCTTACCCTCGTTCCAGCGCCTCTGGTTGAGGATGGTGTCAATGGCAACAGTAGTTTTGCCTGTCTGACGGTCACCGATGATAAGTGTAACCGGCTCCTGGGACGAGGCTAGCTTGTATGCCGCGTGGACCGGGGTAAGTTCCTGAACCGGGCTAGTACTGTATGGATTGATCGGATCACTTGTCATTGATGCGTGTAGTGCCTCGTTGTGATGTGGATGGACGGTTGGCCAGCATCGTGTTGTTTCAAGTTGCTGTGCCCCTCGTGTTTGTTCTGTAATACTTTGTACGCGTTTGTTACCTCCCTAGGATACTTAAGGACGACCGACTTGGCCATGTAGCGGCAAGTTGAGTCTCCTGTCTAAATAGCAGAAGTCTTCTCTCTTCCTACTCAAGCGGGGTCTTATCGACGCACTGATAAGGCGGGAACCCGTTGCTCCATAGTCCACTAAGCCGCTGCAAGGGCTTAGCTTATGACTCAGCGTCCCTCTAAGGACAGAGCCACTCTACCCAAGTACGCCTTCTGTCAGGAGGTGTTCCCCGACTTAGTGCACAAGGGAGAACGCTGCACGTGCTTCGACGCGCCGAAGCCCAAGGAGAAGACAACTACCACGGACACAACTGAGCTCTAATCGTCTCGTCTATACCGGCGGTGACATTAGACTCAACTTTCTTAAAACTACGGCTAGCAGCAGCAAAGACAGCGTAGACATCGACCACCCAGAACACCTAACAAAAGAACAACTGCTCGTCACAAGACCCAACTCAAGAATCAGAAGACTCGAAGCACACGAGTCGGCCAACAAGAAAGGGAAGGCCATCCAACTATTCTGCAGGAGCAGCGACCTAGAAATCAAGGACGCTGGACCAGTGACCTTACACAACGGAGTGTGGCATCGTATCCTACCAGGAGCGACTAGGAAAGACTTCGTACTCGGAAAACCTGAACCCAGCATACACAACTTCGATATCAGTATCGAAACCAGCGACGCAACCACCCCAAGCATAGTGGTGAAAGAACCAGCTAAAGAAAAAGCACCGACCAGAGAAAAACCGAGCAGAGACTCCTCAGATGACGAGGACAATCAGATAGACGAACAAATCCGTCGAAGCCCGATTCAACGAAACACATCCTTCGCACAAGTAGTAGCAGCGAAGCAGAAACCACAAGCCGCGCAAAACACCCTGAAACAACCCCAAACAACAACCGCAATGGCCACCCAAACCACCACCCAAACCACCACCACCGCATCAACCGCCGCCCAAGCCAATGTCACCAAAGCCTTCCAAAAAGCCCTCCAACGCGCCCCTCCACCAGGAGGCGGTGGAGGAGGAGGCGGTGGAGGAGGAGGCGGTGGAGGAGGAGGCAGTGGAGGAGGAGGCGGTGGAGGAGGAGGCGGTGGAGGAGGAGGCGGTGGAGGAGGAGGCGGTGGAGGAGGAGGCGGTGGAGGTGGAGGAGCAGGAGCAGGAGCAGGACCGAACCCGCTCCAACCGGTAGCCGTGGCACAAGATGTACGAGCAATGGGAAAACTCCCGGAGACGTTTGATGGCGACAGAACCAAAGCCGACGACTTCATCGAAGAGGTAAAAGGGTACCTACGCCTCAACGCGGACGTAAGCGGCTTCAACTCCCCCATGAAGAAAATCGCCTTCACCCTCACCCACATGAAAGGAGAAGACGTCACGGGATGGACCAGAGACATAGGAGCCATGCTCGACGCACTGGACCCCGTCGCCGACAACATTCCCCTGTTATGGGAACAATTCCTAACCGAGTTCGCAGCTCAATATCTCAATTCGGCCAAAGAAGACCGAGCCCGCACCGCCCTGCAAAACCTAGCTATGAAACCAGGGGAAATAGACCTGTACATATCGAAATTCGAGGAGCTAGCCCGCAGAGCTGGCTACACCGCAGGAGACAACGCGACGACCCGACTCTTCTTGCTCGGTCTCACCCCCAAAACGATGACGGATGTCATGGCCAGCCCACCAGTAAGGGGATACGAAGCCATAAAACAAAGGGCTATCGAAAGCACCATCGCTCAGAGGACTATCCGCGACCTACTCGCGATACGACACGACCCGGCCAAAGCAGACAACAGGACGAACTTCCCCTTTCAACAAAACAGAGGACAGCGACGCCCCTTCTTTCAAAAACCAGCAAACCCACAGCCATATCGGCAACCGTACCACTCATCGAACGCCCCGAGGTGGATGAACAACCAAGCCGTCCCAATGGACCTCAGTAGGTCAAGGGCACCCAACGCCTACCAACAAAGAGGAGGGCAATCGCAAGCACGAGGGCGAAACAACTGGCGCTCTAGGGCTAATGTCGCCAACTTCCCTCCCCGGAACACCAACAACGCCTGCTTTAATTGCGGAGAGATAGGACACTTCGCCCGAGCCTGCCCGAGCAAAGGAAAGGCGAGGGCGAACCTCATCGACTTCGACCCAAACGAGGAGACCGTCTACGAAGGGAGCACCCCCGAGGTAGACAGGGTCGC
This sequence comes from Russula emetica, assembly GCA_015178925.1. Classification (NCBI taxonomy): domain Eukaryota; kingdom Fungi; phylum Basidiomycota; class Agaricomycetes; order Russulales; family Russulaceae; genus Russula; species Russula emetica. The sequence goes on along the minus strand of WHVC01000082.1, from coordinate 55,020 downwards.
CTTCCTTAAAGCGGAGATTAACGCGATGACCTTCGACAAGAAGCAGCAGCTGGCAAAAGAAGTAGGAGAGGAAAGTCCACAGGATTTTCCCACAGCTTAATCAGGTCGGCACTGATTAAGCAGGGAAGCGATAGCAATAGCGATGTATATATATCAGCATGAAAATCAATGACAGTCCGATGCTACATCCATTCAATCGTGAAAAGAGCCGAAACGATCGCCCTAGTCGACTCCGGGGCAACAGAGAACTTCATGAACCTCACCTACGCCAGATGGCTGAGGTTACCAATCAAACAACTGACAAGACCACGAAAACTGTTCAACGTCGACGGGACGGAAAACCGAAACGGCGAGGTCAAATTCTACACCGACCTACAAGTACAAACTGGATCGACAAGAACCCAACTAAGGTTCTTCCTCTCTGACCTGGGGGACCACAAGGCGATCCTAGGATACTCATGGTTCGCCGCGGCCCAACCAAAGATAGATTGGAAAAAGGGCTGGATCGACCACACCCAATTGCCAATCATCCTACGAGCCCACAACGCCAAAAAGGCAGTCTTCGTACCGAGGAACCGAAACATTCCCCGAAGACCTGACCAGGATCGGTACTACATCGGACGCGTCACAGTACACCCCGACCAACCAAATGAAAACCCACCGCACGCCATCCCGGCCGAGTACGAACGACATAAAAAGGTGTTCAGCGAAGAACAGTCGCAACGACTGCCCAAACATACTGTATGGGACCATGCCATCGAACTGCTACCTAACGCCCCCGCGACACTCCCAGCAAGACTCCTCCCCCTCAACCAAGCCGAGCGAGAGGAAATGCACAAATTCGTAGCCGAACATCTAAAAAGAGGGACCATACGAGAATCATGGAGCCCCTACGCCGCCAACTTCTTCTTTGTCAAAAAGAAAGACAAGAAACTACGCCCAGTGCAAGACTACCGTCCGATCAACAAATGGACTGTGAAAAACAGAAATGTCTCTCCCCTAATTCCCCAAACCATTGACCGCCTTAGTGGATGCACCCTGTTTACCAAATTCGACGTGAGATGGGGATACAATAACATTCGCATCAAGGAGGGGGACGAATGGAAAGCGGCCTTCCTTACCAGCGAAGGGCTGTTTGAACCGACCGTCATGTTCTTCGGCCTTACAAACTCACCAGCCACCTTTCAGATGATGATGAACACCATCTTCCGAAGAGAGGTTGCGCAAGGATGGCTGTCGGTGTATATGGACGACATTGCCATCCACACCAAATGTCACCGCCGGTACGGACGAGACGATTAGAGCTCAGTAGTGCTTGTGGTAGTTGTCTCCTCCTTGGGTTTCGGCGTGTCGAAGCACGTGCAGCGTCCTCCCTTGTGCACTAAGTCGGGGAACACCTCCTGGCAGAAGGCGTACTTGGGTAGAGTAACCGTGTCCTTGCTGGGACGCTGGGTCATAAGCTAAGTCTTTACAGCGACTCAGGCGACTGAGGAGTAACGGGTTCTCGCCTTATCAATCCGTCGATAAGACCCCGCTTTGAATAGAAGGAAGAGACTTCTGTTATTTAGACAGGAGACTCAACTTGCCGCTACCTGGCCAAGTTGGTCGTCCTTAAGTACACAGGGAAAGCTACAAACGCGTACAAAGTATTACAAAACAAACACGAGGGGCACAGCAACTTGAAACAACACGATGCTGGCCTGCTGTCCGTCCACATCAAAACGAGGCACTACACGCATCAATGACAAGTGATCCGATCAATCCATACAGTACTAGCCCGGTTAAGGAACTTACCCCGGTCCACGAGGCGTACAAGCTAGCCTCGTCCCAGGAGCCGGTTACATCACACCGCTGCTTAGACTAGATGTCCGCATCTAGTCCATACCCCCTCTGAACTGAGTCGTCCTCCTCCCTCGATACCCTCGGGTGCGCTGCTCGGGGCGTCCCACCATCCGGAGGTTGCCCGTTTTGCTGCCCAGTCGGGCCAGCTCAAGGCGCGCCCTTGACGCCTCCTGGGCCTCCCGCATACCCCGCTGCTCGGCCTGGAGGTGGTTGATACGGAGCTTGATGTCCAGGAGCGAGATCTCGAGCTCCCTGAAGCGTGCGACCTCAGCCTGGAGGGGCCAGTCCCCGTTGTCCCGAACTTCCTGGACGAGCATGCTGTAGACGCTAGAACTGCCCTTGAGTAGGGCGAGCAGCCAGGGCTGCAAGGGGAGGACGACGTCTTCGTCCTCGCTGTCGATGTCGCGCTCGGCGTAGACCTCGGCAACATAGGGGGTCTCACCCGGGGAGTGACTCTTGGGGAGCCCCGCGACCCTACCGTCGGCGAGTTGCTTGACCCACCATGCGGGCTGGTAGTACCCGTCTTGGATGGGGATGACGAAGTTAGGGGCCCTCTCCTTGATGTTGAGTACGTACCCCTCTGGTGCGTCCTCCCTTGGCTGTACGCGAGCCAGCGCTTCTTCGAAGCGGAGCTTCTGCAGGGCCATCTGCTCGCTCCAGGTGTCGGACTCGGTACGGTGGTCAGCTTCCCTCTTACGGATGGTGGCCAGGAGTCCCTGGGCAATGTGCATGAGGGAGATGGGGTCGTTCGGCTCCAGCTGGAGGCCGACGGCGGCAGTAGACGGTGAGAGGGGTGGTGCCATTGGGGGTGGTGTCCCTTTGGGCGAGCAGACGGAGGGGTTGTTGGAGATGTCGGACATGACTTACCCGTGGAACACGCAGTACTGGTCGTAGCAGAAGCAACGATGCAAGAGGATGTGGTCCTGGGGGAGCTTATTGAGGTACAAGTAGAGGAAGTGTCGAAAGGGCTGGCCGGGGGCGAACTCGAAGTAGGCGGGCTTTTTGCCCCTGGTGACGGTACAGTGGAGACGTTCGACGAGGGGTCGCTTGGGTAGACGGGGAACGATGTGGAACTGTAGGTGCAGGAGTAGGATTTGTTGGAGTGGCCGCGAGTCTTCCTTGTCGTCGCGGATGTACTCAAGGAGGGGTTGGTTGGTTGGTCGAGAGGCCAGGGTGGAGAGGATGACGGTTTCAGCGTTCCCTGTCGTCCTTTTATCCTCTCGGTCGGGCGTCTCTGTTGGTACTCCTTGATTAGACCGTCCGCATGGACCTGGTCAGCAGGTTCCCATGTGTTGTCGTGATCGGGGTATCCCTTCCATTTGATCAGATACTGAAGGCGCTTGGTGCGCCCATATTGCCTGTGACCTTCGATGTGTTCCACCTCGAATTCTTCTTCTCCATTGATAAGGTCTGGTGATGGCCGGGAGAAGTTGGGCCCGTGGGCGGTCGTCTCATGATAGGGCGATAAGAGGGATGCATGGAACACGTCGTGGATGTTCCATGAGACGGGAAGTTTCAGCTTGTACGCCACCGGTGAGACTTCTTTGACGACCCTGAAGGGTCCATACCGCTTCGGGGCCAGCTTGGTCTTCTGATGTCGGACTTTCAGGTGGGTTGCCTCGAGCCAGACTTCTTCTCCGACTTTGTATTGTGACGGGATTACCGATTTTCCTTTTGCGACTTGGTTGATGGCATCGATGGCCTGGGCTCGCTTTTCGTTCATGATGGAGACTCGATTTTCGGCGGTCTCGTTCCTTGATGGTGGTGTTTCCGCTGGGAGCAACTCCGGTTCGTACCCCAGAAGGATTTGATTGGGTGATAGACCAGTCGTCTCGTTTCTCCGGTTGTTGTGTACCGCCGACGCTATCGTTAGCCAGTGGGTCCAGTCTTCGGGGGCTGACGACGTTACGAGTCGGAGGTATTGTTCTACCCATTGATTTTTCCTTTCGGAGATCCCATCCGTTTGCGGGTGGAAGGCCGTTGACAGGTTCTGCTGGGTGGTCAGCTTCTTCGCGAGTTCTCGGCCGAAGTGGGAGGTGAAGCGTGGGTCCCTATCGCTAATAACCTTGGTGGGGAGTCCGAACCATCTATAGACGTTATCCAGGTATAGTTGGGCTATCCCTAGCCCAGTTATCGTTGTGGAACATGGAAGGAAGATGGCTGCTCGCGAGCATCCGTGGTCCACGATGGTGAGGATGGCGTCCTTCCCTTTGTGCATCGGTAGTCCGGTAATGAGGTCCATTGCCACCTGTTGGAAGGGAAGGGTCTGTTCGTCGGTGGTTATGCGGAACAGGGGAATCTTCTTCCTGTGAGTTATGATTTTGTTTTGTTGGCAAGTTGCACATCCTTTGACGTAGTTGGCAATCCATTGGTTCATTCTTGGCCATCGCGGCCCTTGTCTTGCTCGTCTTATCGTTTCGTCTCTCCCTGGATGTCCCGCAGTGACGTGGTCATGGGCGAGGATCATGGCCATCCTCTTCCTCTCTTCGGGGAACGGTGTGGTTTCCAAGTTTGACCGATTTATGAATTTTGAAGGTGGAAGTACGGTGACTCCTTGGTTATCGTCCTTTCCCTGGTCTATGCCTGGTGGTCGTGACAGCGCATCGGCTGGGACGTTGTCCTTCCCTGGTACGTGTTGTATTTCGTAGTCGTACTCTTGGAGGTCTGCGTGCCAGCGTGCCGTTCGTCTGTTCAGGTTTCGTGGTGACTTCCAATACTGGAGGTTGGCGTGGTCGGTTAGGATGGTGAACGGTTCCTTTGTCCAGCCTAGGTATGGTCGCCAGTGTGCGAGGGATTTCATCACGGCTAGCAGCTCCCTCTCGTATATGTCATAATTCCGCTCTGCTGGGATGAACGTTGCGGAGTAGTAGGCGACTGGGTGTGTGACTGGTTTTGAGCGTTTGGCCAAAGTTGGTGAGGTTTCTCCCCTTTGCGAGAGTACGGCGCCCACGCCGTATGCGGAGGCGTCTGTTTGGAGGTAGAATCGCTTATTAAAGTCGGGTTGTGTAAGCACCGGGCTGCAGCACATCTTGGATTTTAGTTCCTCGAACGCTCGGTGCTGGCTTTCCCCCCAGTGCCAATCGGTGGTTTTCTTCGTGAGGTCTAATAGCGGGCGGGCGATTTTTGAGTAGTTCGGGACGAAGTATCGATAATAGCCGGTGAAGCCTAGGAATTGTCGTACTTCGGTCGGGGTGCGGGGGACTGTCCAATCCGCAACCCCCTTGAGTTTTGTGGGGTCCATGCGTATTTTATTCTTTCCGACGATCACCCCTAGGTAGTCGATCTCGTCCTTTGCGAAGTCGCATTTTTCCGGCTTCAGGTATAGGTCGTTTTCTTCGAGTTTGTCGAGAACGAGGTGTGTGTAGTTCGTGTGCCTCTGTCGGTGTTGCTTTTCGGTCTCACCTTCCCTTGGTTTAGTGTGGATGGCAATATCGTCCATGTATACCGATAGCCATCCCTGCGCCACCTCCCTTCGAAGGATGGTGTTCATCATCATCTGGAAGGTGGCTGGTGAGTTGGTGAGGCCGAAGAACATAACGGTTGGTTCGAACAGCCCCTCGCTAGTGAGGAAGGCCGCCTTCCACTCGTCCCCCTCCTTGATGCGGATGTTATTGTAGCCCCATCTTACATCGAACTTGGTGAATAGGGTGCACCCGCTAAGGCGGTCGATGGTTTGGGGAATCAGGGGGGAGACGTTTCTGTTTTTTACGGTCCATTTGTTAATCGGGCGGTAGTCTTGTACTGGGCGTAGCTTTTTGTCTTTCTTTTTGACGAAAAAGAAGTTGGCGGCGTAGGGGCTCCACGACTCCCGTATGGTTCCCCTTTTGAGGTGTTCGGCCACGAACTTGTGCATTTCCTCTCGCTCGGCTTGGTTGAGGGGAAGGAGCCTTGCGGGGAGTGTTGCAGGGGCGTTGGGAAGTAGTTCGATGGCGTGGTCCCATACAGTGTGCTTGGGCAACCGTTGCGACTGTTCTTCGCTGAACACCTTTTTGTGTCGTTCGTATTCGGTTGGGATGGCGTGTGGTGGGTTTTCGTTTGGCTGGGCCGGATGTACCGTGACGCGGCCTATGTAGTATTGGTCCTGGTTGGGTTTTCGGGGAACGTTTTTGTTTCTTGGCACGAAGGTCGCTTTCTTGGCGTTATGGGCCCGTAAGACGATTGGTAGTTGGGTGTGGTCGATCCATCCCCTTTTCCAATCTATTTTTGGTTGGGCCGCTGCGAACCACGAGTATCCTAGGATTGCTTTGTGGTCGCCCAGGTCCGACAGGAAGAACCTTAGCTGGGTTCGCGTCGATCCAGTTTGTACTTGCAGGTCGGTGTAGAATTTGACCTCGCCGTCTCGGTTTTCTGTCCCGTCGACATTGAATAGTTTTCGTGGTCTCGCCAGTTGTTTGATTGGTAATCTTAGCCATCTAGCGTAGGTGAGGTTTATGAAGTTTTCCGTTGCTCCGGAGTCGACCAGGGCGATCGTTTCGGCTCTTTTTGCGATAGAATGGATGTAGCATCGGACTGTCATTGATTTTTGTGCTGATATATATACATCGCTATTGCTATCGCTCCCCTGCTTAATCAGCGCCGATCTGATTAAGCCGTAGGAAAATCCTGTGGATCCTCTTCCCCTACTTCCTTTGCCAGCTGTTGTTTCTCGTCGAAGGTCATCGCGTTGATCTCTGCTTTGAGGAAGGCGACCCTGTCTACCTCGGGGGTGTCCCTTTCGTAGACAGTTTCTTCGCTTGGGTCAAAGTCGATGAGGTTCGCCCTCGTTTTCCCTTTACTTGGGCAGGCTCGGGCAAAGTGTCCTATCTCTCCGCAGTTGAAACAAGCGTTGCTATTGTTTCGGGGAGGGAAGTTGGCGACGTTGGCCCTGGAGCGCCAATTGTTTCGTCCTCGTGCTTGTGGTTGCCCTCCTCTTTGCTGATAGAAGTTGGGCGCTCTTGACCTACTGAGGTCCATCGGCACGGTTTGGTTATTCATCCATCTCGGGGCGTTCGACGAGTGATACGGTTGTCGGTATGGTTGTGGGTTTGCTGGTTTTTGGAAGAAGGGGCGTCGTTGCCCTCTGTTCTGTTGGAAGGGGAGGTTCGCCCTGTTGTCTGCTTTGGTTGGATCGTGCCGTATCGCGAGTAGGTCGCGGATGGTCCTCTGGGCGATGGTGCTTTCTATGGCTCTTTGTTTCATGGCTTCGTATCCCCTTACTGGTGGGCTGGCCATGACGTCTGTCATTGTTTTCGGGGTGAGACCGAGTAGGAAGAGTCGGGTTGTTGCATTGTCTCCCGCGGTGTAGCCGGCTCTTCGGGCCAGTTCTTCGAACTTTGATATGTATAGGTCTATCTCGCCTGGCTTCATAGCTAGGTTTTGTAGGGCGGTGCGGGCTCGGTCTTCTTTGGCCGAGTCGAGGTATTGGGCGGCGAATTCTGTTAAGAACTGGTCCCATAGCATGGGGATATTGTCGGCGATGGGGTCTAGTGCGTCGAGCATGGCTCCTATGTCTCTAGTCCACCCCGTGACGTCTTCTCCTTTCATGTGGGTGAGGGTGAAGGCGATCTTTTTCATGGGGGAGTTGAAGCCGCTTACGTCCGCGTTGAGGCGTAGGTATCCTTTCACTTCTTCAATGAAGTCGTCGGCTTTGGTTCTGTCGCCGTCGAACGTTTCCGGGAGTTTGCCCATGGCTCGCACATCTTGTGCTACGGCCACGGGTTGGAGTGGGTTTGGTCCCGCTCCTCCGCCGCCTCCTCCTCCTCCACCGCCTCCTCCGCCGCCTCCTCCGCCTCCGCCTCCACCTCCTCCTCCGCCACCACCTCCTGACGGAGGGGCGCGTTGGAGGGCTTTTTGAAAAGCTTTGGTGACATTGGCTTGGGCAGCGGTTGTTGCGGTGGTGGTGGTTTGGGTGGTGGTTTGGGTTGCCATTGTGGTCGTCTTTTGGGGTTGTGTCAGGGTGGTTTTGGTGGTTTGCGGTTTTTGTTTTGTCGCTACTGCTTGTGCGAAGGATGTGCCCCGTTGAATTGGGCTTCGGCGAATTTGCTCGTCTATTTGGTGGTCCTCTTCGTCTGAGGAGTCTCTGCTTGGTTTCTCTCTGGCCAGTTCTTTCTCTTTGGCCGGTTCTTCTACCACTATACTTGGGGTGGTTGCGTCGCTGGCTTCGATGCTGATGTCGAAGTTGTGTATACTAGGTTCGGGTTGTCCGAGTACGGATTCTTTCCTGTTTGCTCCTGGTAGGATGCGGTGCCACACTCCGTTGTGTATGGTCACTGGTCCAGCGTCTTTGATCTCTAGGTCGCTGCTTCTACAGAACAGTTGGATGGGTTTCCCTTTCTTGTTGGCTGATTCGTGTGCTTCGAGTATTCTGATTCTCGAGTTGGGTCTTGTGACGATCAGCTGTTCCTTTGTTAGATACCTTGGGTGGTTGGTGTCTATGCTGTCTTTGCCGCTGCTAGCCGTAGTTTTTACGAAAGTTGAGTCTAATGTCACCGCCGGTACGGACGAGACGATTAGAGCTCAGTAGTGCTTGTGGTAGTTGTCTCCTCCTTGGGTTTCGGCGTGTCGAAGCACGTGCAGCGTCCTCCCTTGTGCACTAAGTCGGGGAACACCTCCTGGCAGAAGGCGTACTTGGGTAGAGTAACCGTGTCCTTGCTGGGACGCTGGGTCATAAGCTAAGTCTTTACAGCGACTCAGGCGACTGAGGAGTAACGGGTTCTCGCCTTATCAGTCCGTCGATAAGACCCCGCTTTGAATAGAAGGAAGAGACTTCTGTTATTTAGACAGGAGACTCAACTTGCCGCTACCTGGCCAAGTTGGTCGTCCTTAAGTACACAGGGAAAGCTACAAACGCGTACAAAGTATTACAAAACAAACACGAGGGGCACAGCAACTTGAAACAACACGATGCTGGCCTGCTGTCCGTCCACATCAAAACGAGGCACTACACGCATCAATGACAAGTGATCCGATCAATCCATACAGTACTAGCCCGGTTAAGGAACTTACCCCGGTCCACGAGGCGTACAAGCTAGCCTCGTCCCAGGAGCCGGTTACATTATCAGTGCGTCGATAAGACCCCACTTTGAATAGGAAGAGGAGAGACTTCTGTTATTTAGACAGGAGACTCAACTTGCCGCTACATGGCCAAGTTGGTCGTCCTTAAGTATCCAAGACTTATCTCTCAACGCCCACTTTAGGAAGGAGGGATTTGTAAGATATTTATGTCAGCACATAGCAGGGTGAACCGAAAAGGAAACTGTGGCTGAGCGGACAGAACAGGAAATGTGCTCCAAAAAAGGAAAGGGGTGGCTGAAAGCTGAACATGGCAATCGATCCCCACGGTTTGGGCACCTGCGAGGCGTGCCCTTCGACTCAAATGTTTTTTTAAAATGTTTTTTTTTTCGAATGTCTTCTTTTCTTCATGTTTCTTTTTCTTTTATGTTTTTTTTTTCTTCATGTTTTTTTCTTCCTGTTTTTTTTTCAAACATTTTTTTTCGAATGTTTCTTTTTCTTTTATGTTTTGTTTTCTTTATGTTTTTTTTCGAATGTTTTTTTTTCAAATGGTTTTTTTTTTCGAAATGTTTTTTTTTTCAAATGTTTTTTCTTCGAGATGTTTCTTTTTTTTATATGTTTTTTTTTTTTCGAGATGTTTCTTTTTTTATATGTTTTTTCTTCGAGATGTTTCTTTTTTTTTATATGTTTTTTTTTCGAGATGTTTCTTTTTTTTATATGTTTTTTTTTTCGAGATGTTTCTTTTTTATATATGTTTTTTTTTTTCGAAATGTTTCTTTTTTTGAATGGTTTTTCTTTCTTCAAATGTTTTTTTCAAAGTTTTTTTAAATTTACATCCATTAAAAATTTGTCTTTCTTTTACAGTGATAGCATCTCTTAACATATTAATGTGTGCTTTATGCACTTTTTGGCACACAACACCAGCCAAAAAATAAAAATCAGGTAAAATGTGACAATTTGCAGGAACATAACTGTATGACTGTTTAAAATGCCTTTTTTCAAAAAATAAATAAAGTGCAACAAAGTGCAAGTGCCCTGCCAAAAATAAAAGTGTGTTTGGACATGTTTTTATTTTTATTGGCACATGTGATATAACATTCTATTACCCCTTTGTAACATTGTAATTTACATATTATCTAGATACTTTATTAATTTGCAAGGCATACTAAAGCACACATTCCATTGCATAAAGCACCATAATCATCCTAGCAATAGCAGAGACTTAAATAAGTTGCCTCTGAAGTATAAGAATGCACAATACTCAAAAAAAAAAAATCTGTAGTCAAATTAATCTGTAACTTTCTGAGCTGATTAAGATAAAGATCTCATATGTCAAGTTACTATATAGTACATTACTTACAAGTTGTAGTGCTTTGTTATAAATTGAAATAATTCAACCCAAAATGGAAAACTAATTTTATTTGACATTCAAAGTGTTTTTTTTTTGGAAAATTCAGAAAACATTGTTGCTGTTGCCAAAGTATGCAATAGCAACAAAATTTTGTGAGTCTAAATGTATTACAGCGGATTCCACAAACCATGTCGTGTGCCATTTTTACAAAAAAAAATCGGCTAATTTCTGGCAAACTCCGTCACATCACATCAGCAAGATGACACGTGGCTAGAATGCCTTTCGTAATCAAGGATTACTGGTGTGACAAGTTATGGTCACGATAGTCGCGCCACAGACATCGGCTAGAGCAACGGAAAAAAAAAGAGTGAAGGGGGTCAGCAAATAACAGTGCATGGAGTTTGCCGGAAATTAGCCGATATTTTTTTTGTAAAAATGGCGCACGACATGGTTTATGGAATCCGCTGTAAATGCACTTTTATACTTATCTTTTATATATCTCTTTCTTTTACTATAGTGTTTGGTGGAGTTGAATTTGCATGTAGTAGTTGAAATTGATTTTTCTTGAATTCAAATTACAGCATTTCTACTTTAGAGTTTTATGGGATATATTGTTATAGGTCTCTAGCATGTACATGTAAATTGGCTAAGGTGTGCTGTCTCAGGAATATATTGTACAATGGTTACTGAGAATGAGAGTCACTGATTTTTGTCAAAAATGGATCCTATAGGTCCAAATTGCACCAAATCACTCCGGAAAAATTCTGTCATAATTATAATATACATATTAATGTGCTCCAATACTACATTCATTGCTGTAAAGGGTTGTGCTCATGCAATGAACAAAGGAGTGTCCTGGCTGTCTTTGTTACAGAAATGTCACAAAGAATTTTAAACTCTGAAAACAGCAAAAAGCATTGCCAATTTTCTTAAGGACAAATGAGATGCAGCAACCCAAAGGTGGACATGTGACCAATGGCACATCTAGAAGCATTGTTGGAGCAGCCCAAGTGGCCCAAGCAGCAGTTGAACTTTGAATGTGTCTGTCATGCTTATGGACTATCTTGCTCACTGCATGAGCACAATAACTCACAGCAATGAATATAAAATTAAAGCATGTTAATATATATATTATGATCATAACAGAATTTTTCCAAAGTGATTCAGTGCAATTTTGGACCTACAGGATCCATTTTTGACAGAAATCACTGACTCTTATTCTCAGTAACCATTGTGCAATATATTTCTGAAACAGCACACCTTAGCCAATTTACATGTACATGCTAGAGACCTATAACAATATATCCCATAAAACTCCAGAGTAGAAATGCTGTAATTTGGATTCAAGAAAAATTAATTTCAATTACTATATGCAAATTCAACTCCACTGAACACTACAGTATATACTATAGTATTTCAATCAATTCAAATGTTACAGGTTACACACCTTTAAAATTTCCAAAATATTTTAGCAGTCACAGGTTACAAAGGGGCTGTTTAAATGGGTTTCAGACACAGTTACAAAAGACCAAAAAATTAAAAATATTTCTGCCTGGCCCTATGGCCCACTAAATGCATTAAACTTTAAATTCCTGATTCCTTTTAGCATAAGTTCTGAAAATTTTCTAAGAGTCACAGGTCCCAAACAGGCTGTCTAAATTGTCACTTTTGGAAGTATAGTAGCTGTCATGGGTCACACCCCCATCTGAATTGATTGGAACATTACAGTATCTTTATATATAATACTATGGATTGGCATATAAATAAGCTATATTATATATATTTATTATTCACACAATAATATGGAAATGAATTGCTAAGACAAAGGCAGGGGTTTGGGGGCGCAGCCCCCAACAAGCTGATGGCCTGTGCTGTAGGCAATGGGAGCGAGCTTGCGAGCACCCGTGCCGGAGGCACGGCCAAAAGCTTGTCCTAAGGAGACTACAAACGCGTACAAAGTATTATCAACCAAACACGAGGGGCACAGCAATCCGAAACAACACGATGCTGGCCATCTGTCCATCCACATCAAAACGAGGCACTACACGCATCAATGACAAGTGATCCGATCAATCCATACAGTACTAGCCCGGTTCAGGAACTTACCCCGGTCCACGAGACGTACAAGCTAGCCTCGTCCCAGGAGCCGGTTACAAAGGCGCTATAAGCGGGCCGGTGATACACATGGTGAGAGAATATAAGTACAAGTAAGCGCGTGACACCAAGAACAGACGAAAGGCGTAACATTACCCCTGTTTCAGGGTCTAATGACGCTTAATAAAGCGGCGCAAAGAAATATGAGGCTGTATCGTAGGTGGTGCGCGGAACGTGAAACGAGAAAGAGACGCGAACTCAAGGAAAGGTACCCTTAAGGTACATGATCGAAAGACGATCAATAGATGATGGGGGTGTCTGTCGTAGACATAAGGGGTGAGATGAAGCCAATAATGGCGGGGGCAGTCCGTAGCGAAGGCAGGAGAAAGGAGGCAATGAGCGAGCGAAACACAGTGCACTATGTCCACAGGGATAACGGTGATGTAAATGGGGGTAGGAATGTGGATGCATGCGATCGAGTCAGAGGCCAAACCTTTACAACTTAGCTGCTCTCTTCCCTCCGAAGAACTTAGGGCCTCGGTCACTGTAGCAGTGGGCGCGGATGTGTCCGAGCTGCCCACACTTGAAGCACTTAACGATCTTGGGGATCGGGAAGCGAGGGTGCCGAGGGGCGCGAGCGTCCTTGCGTTGTTGGAGTTGGCGTCGGAGGTTGTCCTCGATGACGTCCGCGGTTTCGCGGAGGAAATCGACTCCATCCGTATCAATACGGTCACGCTGCGATGAAGCGTGAGGTGGAGCAACAGGAGCAAGGGGCGCAGTCTGACGAGCAGCGCGGAGGTTGCCTTTGGCGGTGCGAAAGGGGTTGGGCTTCGCGTCGGTGCCGGAGTTTGTGATGGTGCCGTCGAAATGGATGGCGAGGTGGACGAATTGGTTGGCAGTGAGGGGGTCCGAGGAGAGGGCGTGGAGGATATTGTCCTCGTAGGCGTAGAGACGGCCTAGGAAGTTAGCGCGTCTCAAGGCAGAGAGAACTGTTGTGGCCTCGTTGAAGGCCTTATACTCTGCCTCCTTGTCCCAGCGGAGGCGTTCTTCGCGGCGCTTGATCTCCTGTTGGAGGATGCGTTGCTCCTCCTTGTAGTATTGGTACTTACGGAGGGCAGCGCTGATGTGGTAGGGGAAGTGGTTGTTGACGATCTGGTTGACCGTTGGTGCAAACCTGGAGTTAGTGTCCAGGAGGGTGAGTTCGCAGGTGCGAATGGGTGGACAAACGTAGTCCACAGGGATGGGTTGGAGAACGTGGTGGTGGACCGGGTATCCCTTGCCAAATGTGGCGGATACCTCGGAGTAACGAGGGTGAAGCAAGTAGGAGACGTACGGGGCAACGATGAGGCGTGCGGTGGTGGGATCCGGAATAACGGTCCTGTAAAATGTGGTGGCAAATGGATTGTTTACCTCCCATCCCATTCCGGGATGATCACCGCATGCCGTCTGCTGGGGTGGATAGGTTTCGTCGCCTTGCGGGGGCGGTCCCCAGGAGTTGCGTGTCCACTCTTCTTCCTCGTCAAAAAAGGACCAGTCGTCGGGAATGGCGTTGATGGGAGAGGTGGCGATGGCGTCCTTGAAAGAGGTGGGGATTGTGGTGTTGTCGGTGACGGGCTCCTTGGTAGTGGTGCCTTTGGTGGCCTTCGATGAGCGGGCCTTGAAGTGGTGGGAAAGGGACTTGGCGAGGTGACCAAGACTTCTTCCGGCGTGAGATTTGGAGAAACGAAGGGAGGGGTCGTCCTCGTCGCTGTCGTCATCGGTGGTGGTGTCGGCGGGGTCGATCTCTCCGTCCTCCTGTTCGATCTTGATGTCGATTGTGATCGACGCAGGGCTGTTGGGACCGAAAGTGTGAGATGAAGGGACAGGCGGAGTCTCACGTTCACGCTGAATAGCGTGGAAGCAGGAGGGGTTGAGGGAGTCGCTGTCGAATGCACAGCTGACGTCCTGGAGGGCGGCCTGGAGTTCCTTGGGAGCTGTGTATATGATGGTGGGTCGCTCCTTCTTATTCTGGCCGTTGGGTTTGTCGTTGAGGGAGTCCGAGCTAACGGACATGCTGGAGGTAGAGGTGTCGTCTTCATTTTTGTTGACGAGGTCGTTGATAGACAGCATAAGGATTTGAAGAACGATGAGGAGGGGATGGTGGAAAGAAGGGTGTAGTGGAGGTTGCGATGGACTGGTGGAGTGTATCCGAAGACGGGGACTTTGAAGCGTAAACCAGGGGGTCTTTATACTCTCTGGGTGGAGTTCTTCTGTGCGAGATACTCTTGCAGGAGTTCGGGGGAATGTAGGTCTGTAGCGTTGACCCAACTGTTGCTGGATACTGGATATCCAACCCACTTGATTAGGTATTGCTTCTTTCGTCTAAAAGTCCGGTCATCAATGATTTCTTCCACTTCGTATTCTTCTTCTCCATCAATCAGCTCAGGGGGTGGCTGACTGTGTTGTTCTCCATAAGCTTGTGTTTCGTGATGGGAAATTAGAAGGTCGACATGGAATGTAGGATGTATCTTCCATTCTTCTGGTACTTTGATGCGGTATGTAACAGGGGATACCTGTCGTAATACCTCGAATGGTCCTAGTCTCCGTGGAGATAGCTTCTTGGAAGGGGTTTTGATCTTCAGATTCCGTGCATCTAACCATACTTTGTTACCTGGAACAAAGGATCTGGGCGGTGTTAGTGGCTTGATGCATCTTTGTAGGGCTGTTTGAGCGTCTGCTCTTGTCTTGATTAGTTCTTTGAGACGTTCCTGCGCAGCAGGAACCGGATCTTCGGGGATTGAGAGCGCTGCAGGAGGGTTCATACCAGTGATTAGTTCGTGTGGCGTGTGTTTGGTATGCTCGTGTTTCCAGGAGTTGTGTGCAAACTCTGCCATTGGTAACAGAGCGCTCCAATTGTTCTGTCGTGCTGAGACAAATTGTCGAAGGTAGTTTTCGACCCATTGGTTCATTCGTTCGGTTTGTCCATCTGTTCGAGGGTGGAAAGTGGTGCTGAGGTTCTGTTGTATTCCTGTCGCTTTGCAAACTGCTTGGGAGAAATTGCTTCTGAATCTTGGATCTCGATCGGATATGATTCTTTTAGGAATCCCGAACCAAGGGAAGAGATGCTTGAAGTAGAGGTGCGCAACGCCTTGACCATCTATGGTTTTCTTGCAGGGTATGAACTTTGCGGCCTTAGAGCATCCTTGATCTACAATGGTTAGAATGGAATCATACTTGTTTGAGGGTGGTAAGTCCGTGATGAGATCCATTGATACATATTGGAACGGTCCTTGTTCCACATGTGTGTCGAAATGATAAAGTGGGGCGCGTTTCAGATGAGTGATGACCTTTGATTCTTGACATTTTGCGCAGCCTTTCACATAGCTTTCGACGAATTCGTGTAGATGGGGGCCTTCGTAGTGTCGTCTGACAAGGTCCCATGTGTTAGCAATTCCGGGGTGTCCTCCAATTGGGGTGTCATGTATTTGATGAAGGACTTGTTTTCGTGTTTCAGGGTTGTCTGATAGGTAGATCTTGCGCGCAAATAGGTGATCTGGCAACAAAGTAACGCTTTCATTAGGATTTACTCCCCCTTCAAAGTCCTTTCTTCGACTAAGAAGGTCAGCTATTGTGTTACTTTTGCCAGGAAGATGGATGAGTTCGAAATTGTAATCTTGTAAGAACTCGTGCCAGCGCGCTTGACGGGCGGTTATTTTCTGGGGTGATTTGAAATAACGCAGGTTGTCATGATCGGACCTGATCAGGAACTTCTGTCGTGCGCCTAATAGAAGATACCTAAATGCTTTCACAGCATAAATGATGGCAAGTAGTTCGCGATCATATATGTCGTAATTGCGTTCAGCAGGTAGTAATGACTTAATGACTTCGAAAAATAGGCGATCGGATGGCGTCCGTCTGGGTAGTCCTGACTGATGGTGGCTCCTACAGCAATATTAGACGTGTCAGTGTCTAAAATGTAGCGTTTGTCAGGGTCTGGATTGCGAAGGACTGGGTAGGAGGTGAATATCTCCTTCAGGAGTGTGAACGCGTTGTTCGCTGATTCATCCCAATTCCATTGGGTATCTTTCTTGGTAAGATTGTGTAATGGACGGGTGATCTGTGAGTAAGCCTGTATGAAGTCTTTGTAATAGTTTCCGAAGCCAAGGAATGTGTAACCGGCTCCTGGGACAAGGCTAGCTTGTACGCCTCGTGGACCGGGGTAAGTTCTTGAACCGGGCTAGTACTGTATGGATTGATCGGATCACTTGTCATTGATGCGTGTAGTGCCTCATTTTGATGTGGATGGACAGATGGACAGCATCGTGTTGTTTCGGATTGCTGTGCCCCTCGTGTTTGGTTGATAATACTTTGTACGCGTTTGTAGTCTCCTTAGGATACTTAAGGACGACCAACTTGGCCAGGTAGCGGCAAGTTGAGTCTCCTGTCTAAATACCAGAAGTCTCTTCTCCTCCTACTCAAAGCGGGGTCTTATTGACGCACTGATAAGGCGGGAACTCGCTGCTCCAGAAGTTCACTAAGTCGCCACAAAGACTTAGCTTATGACTCAGCGTCCCTCTAGGGACACGGTCACTCTACCAAAGTACGCTTCCTGCCAAGAGGTATTTCCCGACTTGGTACACAAGGGAGGATGCTGCACGTGCTTTGACACGCCCCCAGTGAAGGAGGAACTAACTACCACAGACGCAACTGAGCTCTAATCGTCTCGTCCACACCGGCGGTGACAGAATGAGCGTAGCTCTCGGAGATTGGTAGGAGTGGGCCAGTCAGTGATCCCTTGAACTTTGATAGGATCCATTTTGACGTGTCCTTTCCCTACTATTACGCCTAAGTATTCGACTTCTTTCTTGTGGAAGTGACACTTCTCTGGCTTGAGAAATAGGTCATTGTCCTGGAGTTTCTTGAGGACGTGGGCGACCTTCATTCTATGTTTGCTAAGACTACCTTGTGTCGCGATTAGAATGTCGTCCATATAGATGATGACGTCTCCTGAGGCAATTTCTTCTCGGAAAGTGGCGTCCATCATTGTCTGGAATGTGGCTGGAGAGTTAGTGAGTCCGAAAAACATTACAGTGGGCTCGAAGAGTCCTCTGTTTGTTTTGAAGGCGGCCTTCCATTGATCGCCGTCCTTGATGCGGACATTGTTGTATCCCCAGCGGATATCGAACTTGGTGAACCATTCCTTGTTGATGAGCTGGCGAATGAGTTCTTTAATGAGGGGAAGGGGATAAGTGTTTCGAATGGTAAGCTCATTGAGCTTGCGATAGTCTTGGACTGGTCGCTGTTTACCGTCTTTCTTCTTGACAAAGAAGAAGGGCGATGCGTATGGTGAGTTCGAAACTCTGATATACCCTTTCTCCAAATGTTCGTCTAGAAAAGTGTCCAGGGCTTGTTGTTGTCCTTCGGCGAGGGGGTATGTCTTGCAGTCAAGCGTAGGGGGTGCGTCGGATATGAGGTCTATGGCGTGGTCCCAATGGCGTTCTTTAGGGAATCACTGCGATTCTTCTTCGCTGAATACCTTTCCATATTTGTGGTATTCAGTAGGGACTTGTTCTTGCCATGTGCGTTCGGTTTGATTAGCATGTTCTGCTGCTAAGGTTGTGGCTTTGGTGGTGCGTCGAACCACAAGGTTATTGTCTGGTACGAAGTTGTCTTCTGTTTCTTCGTTGTCCGTAAACTTGTCAAGGAGCGATTGGAACAGGGCTCCTTCTAAGTTTGTCTTCATTATGGCGCCTTGGGTGTTCATCTTGGGGAAATGGCTGCGTTTCCGGATGGCGTCCATGGTAGTGGCTTCTATCTTGCCAGATAGAGTCTTCTTCTTCCAATCGATATCTGGATTGGTAGCGGATAGGAAGGGCATTCCTAGGAGTACGTGATCAGTTCCTAGGTCTACCACATAGAAGGTTTGGACGTGTGATTTCTTCTCGAAGCGAAAAGACAGGTCCACTGCTTCGGTTACTTGTCCTATCTTGTTGGGGGTTCCGTCAACATTGCGGATTGCCTTGGGTTTGTGAAGTTTGCGGGTCGATATCCTCCACTGTTTGATTACATGAGGGGAGATGAAGTTGTCGGTTGCGCCACTGTCGATCAGAGCTTCGACTTCGGAGATTAGCGATTCGGATCTGAGGTTAAAGAGAGTTGTGACTGAGCAATCTTTGGGAAGAAATGCGGCTTGAGGAAATAAGGCCCTGAGCATTGCCGCGTACTGCGGGCCATCTAAAAATTTATTCCCATAGCCTTCATTTCTTCGACCCATTGCTCGCGTTGATCTGCATCTAGGCGGTTTGTTCGGACTACGAGTGAAGTGACCTCGTTTTCTTCTTGTCCTTCTTCATCTTCTTCGTAAACTTCTTCAACTGTGGCGGCGCGTATCTTCGGAGTGTATCGTCCTCTGGGTTTGTTGAACTTGCGGAAGTGTTGCTTGGTAGGTTTCTGTGGTTGCCCTCCAAAGCGTGAGGTTCCGAAGTTAGTGGGTTTTCCAAAAGAGGAAGGTGACTGCCTATATGAGGACTGTTGATGCTTCTTCTTTGGGCATTCTCGTGCCATGTGGCCTTGTTGCTCACAATAGAAGCATCTTCCTTCTTGCTGGAGTCGCCTCTTGTCTTCCGAAGTGACGGCGCGGCGGACGAAGGTGCGAACTGGGGTGTCAACGTCCATTGGTACGGTGCGATCATTTGGATGGACCCATTTCTTGTTGTGGCCATTATGTCGTGGGGCATGCATGGTGTCCGTATAGTACGTTGGTTTGACTTTCCATGACATACGATTGGCGAATTTCCGGGCTTCTGTTTGTGCTGCCATGATCCATTCGTCAAGGGTTTCTGGTTGGCTATCGCGATGCATTATTGCGTTCCATAGTTTTGGTGGGAGTCCTAATGCGAATAGTCTAGCAGTTCCCAGTGCTGTTTCATCGTATCCAGCATCTCTTGCTAGATGTTTGAACGCTGCGATGAATGCGTCAAGGTCTTCGTTATTGGGCAGATAGAGTTTCTGAATGTTCGCTTGTGCTTTCTGTCGTTTGGTGGTATCTGTATACGCAGTGTCAAAAGCGGTTACAAACTCATTCCAAAGGACGTCTTGGTCTCGTCCTATCGGATTCTGTGTACGGTTGACCTTGTCGCTGAGGGATGCTACTTGATCGCCAACCCAATCGTCTACTTCGGGTCCTTTGATGAGTGATAGGGCTTGCATCGTGCGGTAGTACGGGGTTTGCATGATTTCGTGGTTGTCATTCATGCTTCGATACATTGCGAATTGTCTCTTGAACTTTTCGGCTTGGCTTCTGTCTCCGGTGAAGACATCTGGTCGTTCGCCTCTGAGTTTGCCGGTTTGGACGTTTGCGGCCATGACTGCTGCTTGTACTGGTGCTGGTGCTGATAATGGTACGGCTATTGCTGGTAGTGGTGCTGGTGCTTGTAGCGGTGCTGGTGGATCTGGGATCTCTACTCCGAATACTGTTGCTAGTTCGACTTCGTCAAGGTATGCTGGGTACTCTGGTAGTTGAGGGTTTGCTGGTTCCCTATCTGTGATGTCAAGTACGTGTCGAAATTGAGCAGCTAAAACTGTTTGCTCTTGTGGGCTAAGACGTGCAGACGGTGCTGCTGTTGGTGCTAGAGTTTCTGGTGATTCACTACTAGGTGCGTTGTCTTCTGGGCTTGTCTCTGGTGATGGGCTTCTTGTCTGGTGTTGACTTGACGCTGCTGTGACAAATGGAGATGTCGCTGGGAGTTCTGGTGATGGCGACGGTCCTGCGAGGGGCTGTGTGTAGATGAGGAGACCTCGGGTCGATGTCGATGCTAGTGGTTCTAGCACGTATCCAGGGTGTTGTGGATCTGTGAGTCTCCAATAACCTGTGCCCTCTGTGTATGGTTCGATGCGATCGTCAAGTGAGGTGAAGAATCTTCCGTCAGTATTGTATACCCAATGCCAATGATCGTTGATGAACTTGACTGGGTACCAAAGGTTATTGACAACGTTCTGGATGTGATATCCGGTGTGGTCAAGATACTCTGTCCAACGGACTTGATCTAGAACGTGTGCTGGAAGATCGGGTGTTGTACGAAGTGTGACTTGTACTGGTGCGTCTGGTTCTTCTGTGTTGAACGGTTGCAACAACTGAGCCGTTGTGTCTTCGGGGTGAAGGCCTTCAAGGATGAGGACCTTCGGTTACTCTTCATTAGGAGTTGGATCTGGTACGTTAGATCTTGTGAAGACTTGGGTGCGCTTCGTTAGGCGGCTTGAGAGACAGCGGTGCGCTTCGATGAGCGGCTTGGTTCACTTCGATGGTGACTTGGTGTGCTTCGTTAGGCACGGCGCGGTGCGTTGCGCGACGGGGTAGACTTCGTTAGGTCTGATACTTGGTGGCTTCGTGAGGCCGGGCGCGGTACGTTGCGCTAGTGGGATAGACTTGGTCTAATGTTACGAGCGGACTATCTCGTATGGCGCGTAAGCAACCTCCCAATGGCAGTTACTTACACGATGAGCTTCTGTATAAGAAGAGCCTTAGTACGTTAAGGCTAACCTCAGTACGTCGAGGCGTAAGCTAACTCGAACAGGAGTTAGATCTGGTAGCTGACTTAGGACTGGAACCTAAGCGCAAAGGATACATCAGGAAAAGTGTCAGTACTTTTTCTTGTCTTTCAGTACTTTTTCTTGTCTTTTTTGTCTTTTGTCTTTTAAAAAAGACAAAAAAGACAAAAAAGTCATGAAAAAAGTACTAAAAGACAAGAAAAAGTACTGACACTTTTCCTGATGTACGATGTGATAAGGGAGTCGAGCTGAGCGGCGAGCGTTGTAATAAACCTGGTGAGCCAGTGAAGCGAGATGGAGCTGATTGAACAAGTCGCAAGGGAATAAGCGAGCGAGTCGAAGACGAGCGAGCGAAGCTCAATGGAAGTTTATGGTCCTGAATTCACAAAGGAGACCAAGTCTGAAGCGACTTAGGTCTTTACAAGCGTGCTAATATACAAGTACAGAAAGGCCGCATCATTGCGAGCCAAGGAGATCACTAAGCAAGTTGGTAATCGACTTAGTGATGCTTCGTAAGGTACTGAGTAATCGTACAAGTTTATGAGTAAGTAGGTGGAGAAATGACGCACGCGTGAGGAGTATAGTAGGAGGGAGTCAAAGTGAGTCGAAGTGACTGAGACTCTCGTGGCGTGGGAACATCTGACCGAATAGGAAGGTATGTAGGAACGAAAAAGAAGAAGACATAGCTGCTAAGTATCGAGATCGCGGCAACGGCCGAAAGGAGTCCGGAAGGTGCTATAAGCGGGCTGGTGATACACATGGTGAGAGAATATAAGTACAAGTAAGCGCGTGACACCAAGAACAGACGAAAGGCGTAACACGATGTTGCTGGTTGAGTAGTCAATGTAAGCGTTCAGTATGTTCGGTTGTCAAAAAGAAAAGAGTAGTCGCAAAGTCCAGAATAAACGAAAGTGAGCTGAAAAATTGGAGAAGGTGATGAATCGGTGAATTAGAGGTCATGGTGAAGGGAAGGGTGTTGGAATAATCGCCCTATGGGGCATGGCCTTTAGTTTCATTCACGGCCTTTGACTCAATGCACGACTTCCAGATATCTGATGTATGTATGTTCCCTCTCTTCTCCATCGTCTTAAGGATGATTTCTGTCTGGTATTTTATCAAGCGCGCCGTCTAAAGGACGAGCGTAGTATTATATAATTAGTTTAGTCATTAGCAATTAGTGTATGACGTCGTTGATTAGTGTACACCTCCTATGTTTGTAATCTCTCGATCTTGTACTATACGATCATCTCTCGCGCTGATCTGTGTAGTGTACTTGTAAGCAACCGCACCGTCCGCACGCCCTCCGAAAATTTGTAAGTCTCGCAGCAAACGACGACAAGTACGGAACGTTGTTTTGCCATCATGGCCACTAGTGTCGTACCCGCACGAGAGAAGACAGCCCATTAGAGTGGATGGAATGGGCGCCGACTAAAACAATCGAAACTTCAGTCCGGCCGCCCCGTTGGCGAGATGGGCGCCGCGAGTACCGCATGGTGGACCTACCTGATCGAGGCAGTGGCAAAAGGTATAGGGTTGAAATTTGCAAACAGGGAGCGCCACGATGGTCCGAGGGAAGAAGCCATTACACTCTGGGGTACCGAAAAGTGTCAGTTCGCAGGTTGATTGTCAGTCCGGTACACACCTCCATCTGCCAGCTGGGTATGTAGTGTGCGCTATCTTGCACGCGGCGAAAGACGCGGTCGAGCTCCGGCGGCAGCACATGTGTATCTACCAGGTCTGGGTCAGGGGAGGTTCATCGGAGGAGGTGGTTGCAAATACCCGAGGAATTGCCCAACTTTCAGTGCTGCGCCACACATCCGCGTGAGCTTGGATACGAGATGCGTCAAATTTGCCTCGGTCATTATGGGCGAGGAAGGGGAATCGGTTGAGTCGGCGGGCGTCGTCGAGCGGCGGAAAAGTTCAGAAGCTGTGCCATAACCGAGGGTCTTTAACAGGCTTAGGCCCTTTGTTTCAGGTCCGGACTGATTGTACGATATACCATGCATGTCCCAGGGTGAGTATAACAAAGATCGGGAGCGGGTTGGAGATAAGGAAAGTGTTCCAGAGATTTTCTAAATTTTCGACTCTCGCGATTTTCGAACCGCCACAAAACACGTGGGACAAGAATTTCCGAAACGAGTGTAGTTTTCGGCAGTCTCAAGGGTGGCCGCGCTGTGTGGAACGGTGAGCGAAAGGTGCTTTATGTGGTCAGAGGACGTTGTGGACTGCGAGGTGAAATATGCATCGGAGGTCGTAGCTTACTCCCCAAGACACTCTTTTTGTAACTATTCTCGACCCGCTCTCTGATGAACTTGAACAGCTGATGAGTGATGAAGCGACCGACGACAACAAGATCATCCCTACCCGAATAGAGAGGGCACCGCGCGTGAAGATGACGATGTCGTCAGAGGCTCTAGCATAGAGGTATGCAATTTCCTGAGCGAGCTTGCAAGCGGCTCTAAACCTTGCTCTAAACTGGGATTTTTAAGGGAGAGGCTACGATACGGTATGCACTTCGTTGGTGGAAGCCGGGCCGCGTGTGCGAATCTCTGAATCCCGAATCCCACTGGCACGGCGGTCACGACCTGCGCATAGTTCACTTGCGCTACGTCCCGGCCAGGTCCACGATGCTAGTGTTATACGAGACTGCAATGGACTTTGCCTCTTCAAGCTCACAAATTCAGCGAAACTCACCGATCCAGATCTGTACAAGGAATTTGAGACGCGAATTTATCGTACGTGTAAATATTTTTCACGACTAAGGACATCTATTCAGTTTACATACTATCCTACGCAGGCTTAAACTGAAATCTTTACACCAATTTACGTCGACCGCAACTGCCGTTGAGCAAATCACCACGATGCAGGAGGGCAAGCTCGGCAAGGGATTAAAAGAGCTCTTGAACAAAGTGATCGTGGAAAAGGGCAAGAACAAGGAAGAACTGGTAGTAGTCGATCCAAAACTTGGTGCGTTTCCCTCTTTACGTCGTCGCATTCTCCCCATGCCGACTAAATGGCCTTTTCTTAGCAGCTTCGCCCAATCAATAAAAACCTAGGGATCAAAGTAATCTCAGACATAGACACGCTCGAGCTCCTCTGTGGAATTCGCTGTCAATTAACCGCTCTGTTGAATGAACTTAATCCGAAGGACCTTGCGACTATGAGTCTTGGTCTCAGCCATTCGTTATCAAGGTGCGCTCTACGAGTGATCACTCAAACTCGATTAGGTTCAAACTCAAGTTTTCGCTGGACAAAGTCGATACTATGGTTGTACAAGCGATTACGTTACTCGACGATCTCGACAAGGAAATAAACATCTATGTGATTCGCGTTAAGGTTTGCGATTCACTGATCTGGATCTTCGAACAAAGCTGTCGATATTGCTCAGGAATGGTACGGTCGGCATTTCTCAGAGATGTCCAAAGTACTTTCGGAAAACCTGGCATATGCAAAGGTGGTGAAACTCTTGGGTGAGTATCAGGTCATCAGGTCATTGTTCCGTCTTTTCTACTCCTTACAGCGCTCGCAGGCTTCCGGACAAATGCCGCTACTACCGACTTTGCTGCCATCCTCCCAGAAGAATTGGAAGCCACCATCAAGTCACCGCCGAAATATCTATGGGTACAGAAATATCGGAATCCGACCTCGCCCACATCCACGCGCTCTGCGATCAGGTTATCTCGATCTCAGAGTACCGTGCGCAACTTTCAGAGTATTTGTGCAATGATTACGATCGCACCCAACCTTACTGCCCTTGTCGGCGAACTCGTCGGCGCACGGCTAATCTCCCATGCGGGGTCTTTACTGAACCGGGCGAAGCATCCAACGAGTACAGTACAGATCCTTGGCGCAGAAAAGGCGCTCTTTCGCGCACTCAAGACGAAACACGAAACACCAAAATATGGACTCATATACCACGCCTCCCTTGTCGGCCAAGCACCACCCAAGTTGAAGGGCAAGGTCTGCGTCTTTTCCTATCGTTTGTCGATCTACCACAGCTAATCTACATCGCAGACGGCGCGTATGGTAGCAACAAAGACTGCAATTTCCGTGCGTGTTGATGCGCTTACGGATACAGATGAGAAGTCGACGCCGAGCGCACCTATAATTGGTTTCGAGAATCGTGCAAAGCTAGAAGCCTGCTTACGCTCGCTGGAGGCGGAGTGCGACGCCACGGGCGTGCGACGCTTTGCTATGGGACCTAATCAGCAGAAGCGTATCAAGCTCGGCCCCGCCGCATCCACCCATAATCCAGCAACGGATGCAGTTGGGCTGGTCAGCACGCAGCGTGAGCCGATAGAGGAGGCCGTGAAAGCGGTGTTGGATGTGAAGGAGGAAAAGCGATGTGCGAAAAGACGAGCAGAAAAGGAAAAGGCGGCGGCAGCGCAAGAGGAGAAGCCTGATGCTGCCGCTGTTGATGGTGAGGCTGATGCGATGGAGGTGGATGGGGAAGAAAAGGTAGATGAGAAAAAAGCGCAAGCGGCGGAAGAGCGAAATCACATCCTCGGCGGCAGTGGACGATGGGGCGGTTGCTGCAATGGTAAGAGGACACCTTTTTTTTGTAGTCGTGAAGCACAGGGAATGCTGACTGTTCGAGCTTAGGAGGGTGTTCAGACGGAAGCTGAGCGCAAAGCGCGGAAGCTGGCGAAGAAGGCGGAGAAGGCTGCTGTGTCATAAAAAAAGAAAAAGCACTTGAAGTTCGAGAAATAGAAGTAATATTGGACGCTCTTGCGACGAGCACTTCTTTCCTTGTGCTTCTGCGCTACTCACTGTTACTAGTTGTATGCTTTATCTTGTCGAATTACATTCCCCACGGCATTCCGTGCATAACCTGTTATGTTGAAGCGGGAAGACCCCTCGATGACCGCTGCCACACGTTTACCCCCACAGCAGCCAAAGGAGGTTACAATGCAACCAGACAGCATGCGAATGGCTTGGTACTCCATTAAGGCCTTGCATGGGTTTACGAGTCCTCATGCATGTCTTGATGTATGTCGTAGTAGAGTTGGTGGCCAAGATGATAAGGTTTGATCAACGACGAACGTTGAACCTCCGACTCAATTTCGTAGGCGTCCACGTTCCGTATCAGCTCCCGCCATCGTCACTTCGACTTCTCTGCTTCATAGTCCTCACCAGCATGGAGATTTCACCCGAAGACCTCAGTCGAGTATGCAAACGGTTTCGTGTGCTGATCATAGGCCGACGGAATGCCGGAAAAACCACTATCCTTGAGAAAATGACCGGTAGTGACGAAGGGGCCAAGCCACGAATTCGTGATAAAGAAGGACGCTTGGTGGTAAGTGCTTCCCTCATATATCTAAATCAATAGTCAAGCTGATGGTTATAGGATGATCCAACACTTGTCAAGGCAGGGTTGGAGGTCCGTCGAGTCGATAAGCACCTCCATTTATTCTCCCACTAACAAAAATTCCAGCGTGGGATGAGTATGATCGACTACGAGATAACATACCCGAGTAGCCCGCGCTTTGTCTTTCACGATTCTCGTGGGATAGAAGCTGGAGCAGAATCAGACTGTCATGGTACAGAAGCCGAAGAAGGACACGACTCAAGCAAGCTTCGTATAGAGTATATTCAGAAGTTTATCGACGATCGGGCCCAGCAGCCGCGCACTAGAGATCAGCTTCATGCAATCTGGTAAGTATTTGGCAGCTCCTATGACCTTGATATGAAGCTCTTGAAGGTTTTGCATGCCAATGGACACTCCAAGGGTGCCCAGTGATGAGTTTGAGCTAGCATTTCTCGAGAAAGTCAATCGCAATGGTAATCAAAGTTTCTATTAACCTGGCCAATATTGTCACCATTGCTAAGCCAAGACAGTTCCAGTGATTGTAGTATTAACCAAATATGAGGCATTGGTCGACAGAGTGAAAGGTGAATATAAAGGAAGACAGGTGGCAAAAAGTGACATCTTGGACTATGCAAAAAAGAATGTTTTCGATCCCCTTAAAAAGGTTAATGCATCTGTACCCATTGTTCAAACACATCGTGAGTCATTTATGGGCATTATTATTATAATAACAACAATAATAATATTAAGGCTTTTTAGATAAAGGGAAAGGTTGTGAACTATTAACAAAGAAGACATTTGAAGCAATAAATGATGAAACACTTGCCATTATTTTTGCAATGGCTCAGCAAAATTCCATAAAACTTACATGTCAACAAATATTCAAGTTTAAAGATAACATGTATGTATATTTCATAAATATTATACCACACTTATTTTTATATTTTTAGAGCACAATCTATTCGCTCAAAACTTACAATGGCAATGGCAACCAAAATAAATGATATAGAAGATCTATATAAGCCTTTTATTGATAGGGGGTTGAAATTTTTACCATTTTGGAATATGGTTAGTATAATTTAACAAAGTATATATTAATATTAAATTTGTCATACAACTTTAGATTGTAAGTTGTCATTCATGCTTGCTATTTCTGTTTTGATACCACTTATATCATATTTATCTTATCCTTATCTCACTTTTAGCTTGTGAGTTGCCATCTGTGCTTGCTGCTTCCATTTGATATCACTCACATTATATTTATCCTTATCTCACTTTTAGTATGTGAGTTGCCATCTGTGCTTGCTGCTTCCATTTGATATCACTCACATTATATTCATCCTTATCTCACTTTTAGCATGTGAGTTGCCATCTGTGCTTGCTGCTTCCATTTGATATCACTCACATTATATTTATCCTTATCTCACTTTTAGTATGTGAGTTGCCATCTGTGCTTGCTGCTTCCATTTGATATCACTCACATTATATTTATCCTTATCTCACTTTTAGCATGTGAGTTGCCATCTGTGCTTGCTGCTTCCATTTGATATCACTCACATTATATTTATCCTTATCTCACTTTTAGCATGTGAGTTGCCATCTGTGCTTGCTGCTTCCATTTGATATCACTCACATTATATTTATCCTTATCTCACTTTTAGCTTGTGAGTTGCCATCTGTGCTTGCTGCTTCCATTTGATATCACTCACATTATATTTATCCTTATCTCACTTTTAGTATGTGAGTTGCCATCTCTGCTTGCTGCTTCCATTTGATATCACTCACATTATATTTATCCTTATCTCACTTTTAGTATGTGAGTTGCCATCTGTGCTTGCTGCTTCCATTTGATATCACTCACATTATATTTATCCTTATCTCACTTTTAGCATGTGAGTTGCCATCTGTGCTTGCTGCTTCCATTTGATATCACTCACATTATATTTATCCTTATCTCACTCATCAGGAAAACCCAAAGTTGCTTAATGGTTCTTAAACACTCTTAATGGGATTAAGGATGTCATTAAGACTTCTTAATAGTCTTAAACTGCATTTCTATCTTAGTTTATACTTTACAATTTTGTACCTAAGGAAATCCTAGCGACTAAGCAGCTCTATGCATATTAAGGGGCTATTAAGTCAGACTCGTGATTAAGCAACTCCATGGCATTCGTAATGCCAAGGTAAGATAGCTTAAGCTATCAAGAAATAAACCACTGTAGCTAAGCTACTCTTGTGAGCTATGCCGACCTGAAAGTCTGGATTCTCATGCCTGTATTCACCTAGCGCCGCCTGGACCTGAAACGCCTGGACCTGTGGCAGCAAGTCAGCCTCCACAACCTCATACTGGTGAGCTTGATCACCACGCACCAGCTTCGTGTGCCAGTGCAGCTGAGAAATTGTGGGTGTGAATATGCGCTGTAGTATCTGCCCACGCTGGAGCCACTGCTACACTTAGGGACGTTGCAGCTCCCACTGTTCGCGCTGCCACAACTCTTATGATAGTAGTTGTTCCGGTCAACACGAAATCTATACCTCGGGACGTGAGCATTCCCTTCGTAATGGTTTCGATTTCGCGCGGCTGCGTGTCTTGGTCGTACCCTTGACCTTCCGGCGTTTCGGCTTGGGCTCTTCTTCTACCACAACCGCTTCTGCTGCCTCAGCCTCAACCTTCACCACCGTCGATGTCGAGGCCGGGGCCGGGGCCATTTCCGCAGACACTAGCACAGGAGGAGTCGGGGCACAATGGGGAGGAAAAGGCCCACCCTCCGCCTCCGCCTCTCCCTCATCATCCGAGTATCCCGTAGGGTTATATCCGAAAAACGACTTATCCTGATAATCGTTCGGATAAGTGGCGAGACCAGCTTGACGACGTAACCGTACGCGTTGGGAAGGGGTAGGCATCGACTCGTTCTGGGATACGACTACGAACGGGTATCGTTGCTCGTCCGGTTTGTCGTTATAATGAGCGAGCGCGACATAAGCGTACGGGTCGAAATAATTTCTGACGTCTGTGAGGGTGAGCCAACCCATCTTGATGAGACGGAAGAGAGCCTTGGGACTCAGTAAACCGTGATTCTTGTCCGGATTGCGCATGTGCCAGTCGGCGGCGATCAGACAGGGTACGGGGTCGAAAACTTCTGGAGCTTTGCTGGAATTGGGCATCGGCTCGTACGCAAAGTCGCGCACTTTGATCCCTGCTGCTCGGAGAGTGTCTATGCGTTCTTCGGGTGACTGTTCGATGTAGCTGACGTCGTATGCTATTTCTGTTGGGGCGGGAGAGGCGGGCTCGGGACAATGAGAGGTGGAGGTGGATGACTCGGGCATATTGGTGGAGGTATTGTCGATGGGATTTAGGGATAGATTAGGCCGCTTTGAGGGAGAAAAAGTATTGGGTATCGAGGTGTGAGTGGGGCTAACGATTGGAGTTGATATTTCTCCAGGAGTCGTCGTAGACGACTTCATCGCTGCAATCCGCTTGGAAGCTCGTTCGGACGATTGTCCTTCTTGGCGCCGGCGGCGCTTTCCCAGCGACGAAGTGGAGCCGTTGACTGAACGGGAGGGTGCTAAGGGCGTAGAGAGGACGGGAGTGCCGATTGTGGACGTGGTTGCATCCGACATCACAGCGCTTCATCGGAATGGTGACAAAATGTGTTCCGGACACGACGTAAGGGCATGATGACGATGATAATGATGATGATGATTTAAGAGTTTGTTCGTTGTGGCGTTCTATGCCAATTGCTAAATGCTACAAACAGTGACGAAAGCGGTTGGGGCTCTTGTTCTTGTTTCGTTCGATGATGACAGTTAGACGGTGAACTGCCGGAACCCGAATAGGAAAATTCCATGGAGTGTCGCGTAGACCCAGAAGCAGACATCGCACTGCTCGTCGAGAAACCACTTCTCTAATAGACGAGAACGAGACGGCCGAGCTCGGAGGTTCCATCACAGAATTGTCACTCGTCCGCCTGCTCTTCGCCACATGCATTTCGGTAACGTTCTTGCCCTCAGACATGTCTGTCTGGTGCTGTCCGCAGAATACAGCTGGGATAGCAGACCGGGGTGATACGGTCCCGGAAAATTCGACAAATTGAGTCCAGGGTAACCGTACGCGTTACTGTCACCGAGTGCACCAACCGATCCACTCTGCGTTGGTGGCACGTATCCAAATCCCCTGTGTCTGTTGTTAACCGTGCTGTTGTGATTACTGGCAGGATCGGCGTCTACATCGTCAAACGCACTTGGGTTAGAATCGAACGCGAGCGTGGGCGAAACACCACCATCCGCATCTCCGTAAGGAAACGGACGGCGCGATGCACCCGGACTCGTTGAGGGTGTCTCGGAACTGTGACATTGTGCTATGCGCGACGAACCATTTAGCTCACACCAAAAAGTCAACTTGTAAAGGAAGTAGCGCACCAATAGTCACGGTGTCAGACGACTCTTGTCATATTTCTTATGGGGCTCTTCGCGCAGGGTAGATAGATTGACCCCCTACCGAGCTCCCAGTATGTAAGCCACCACCTTGTACATGCCCCACCGCAGGGACGGGGAAGCGAGAAGGTGTGATCATGTGCCAGTTAGGCTCCGTTTCCGCATGGCCAACGATGTGCATTTCGTAGGTGACGACCTCGATAAGAGCGCGAAGCTGCAACTCTTGGCGTAGGGGATGTTGAGGATTGCGGCATAATGTGTGATGCAACGAGGCCATAACTGAAGGCGCGTGTGGGAATGGAATGGTGTTCTCTCCAAGGTCAGGATGGCGAGTAGGATGGCGAGTAGGAACGTAGGGGTCAAGGCCGAGATATGGCGACAGAGAGTGGAAGGAGGGGAGGAGAGGGCGGCGGCTCCGCAGCATCAAATTTGAAAGTATTGAGAGAGTCTGGATTGGGACGAAAGAGAACGAGCACGAGAGCGTGCTATTTGTCGTCCGAGTGCTGCGCTCGTTGGAGGTACGCTCCTGCGACAAGAGGGTGCCGAGCCCTTTCATTGCACGTGGTTGGCCCTCGACAACGTTTTGAAGTGGTATGATGGACAAGGGGGTCGGCGGAGGTGGGTCAAAAGGGTAGGCTGTGAAATACCAGCAGTGAGGGGGACTGCTGGTGAAGGGGTGCGACTTTCACTGATAGGAGAGCTGGGTGTGGCGATAGATTCCATGACCGGGATGGAAAGTGAGCAAGAGCAGCGGCCAACTGGCATTTGTGGTGTTGGTGTGGGCGCGGGTCCGAATCGATCGATCATGGGAGTCAGAGGGGGAAACTGATCCAACAACGATGGGGTCACATAGGAAGATGAATGAGCAGGTGAAGGTAATGACGGCTGATTATCAGGCAGGGGAGATGAATCAAGTGCGGTTGGTGCGAGGTTTGGGCGATGTGTTCGACGACGAACGGGGGTAGAGCACGACTCGAGGAAAGGTGCAGTACCCAGCACGGCGCAGAGCTTGGGAGAATAGCGCATTACACGTGGACGATGCACAATGTCCAGTTTGTTGGTTGTTGGCGGAGGGTGATGGTAGTGAGAGAATCGTACTACTTCCCCGAAAGACAGAGAGGTTATGATGGCGCAGACATGATGACGGCGCGTAACGCGCTTCTCCGTCGCGTGGTCACCAGTAAGCCTGTACGCCAGAAATGAGGTATAGAGGGGAGCATTACCTGAGCATGATCTCAATCGCGGGCACCCTCATCCACCCAGGCCGAGGCTCACCGGCGTCAGTCTCGCCACTAGTGAGTTTGATGAGTAGTGTGAGGATAACTTCGGCCTCCATCTCGAGCTCGGAGGAGAATTGCTTGAGCAGGAGGAAGACAATATGGGTGCCGCGGAGGGCAAGCGGGAAAGCGGAGCGCTCGGAGAGCGTTTTGAGGAGCAGGGGGAAGAGATGGTGTTGTAATAAGAGTAGGAGCGGAATGCTGTACAGAATTAGTCGAGAAGATCCAACAATTGAACCTCTTACACGCCGAGAGCAATGCTACACTTCACGCAGACTCGAGCCTGAGAGTCTGAGGCACATTCGGAACGGTCACGTGAGCTTGACGCGTACTGTATCATCAAAGAGCTCGATCCGCTGTGTGAGCGCGCTCGTACCATGCAGGCAGAACTGGACGCATGTAACGAACTTGTTGCTTGAATGGGAGAGGAGAACCGTAGATGGCAAGAGCGCAACAGCCAGCCTGAGCTGCTCACGAACTTGATTTACTTGAAGGTCTGCTTGTTCATCTGTCTTGCTCGTTCAATTGTACTATTTCTACGCAGCGGCATACTGACTCATGTGTTACAGTATGATCGCATTGACCCCACTGAATTCCAATCGCTCAAGGATGAGATCGAAAGCTTAAAGGGAGAGAAGTCGGCTTGGGAGACTTGAGTGGGCCACGCATACCTCACACTCGACCGAGCAGCAAGAAAACTTGAAATGTAATAATAAGACAGGAATAGTAGATGATGTATGAACATAGTAAATCGAAGCATGGGTCCAGAAAATTGGGGTAGATGCTGTAGGACCCGAAAACATAAGTGACCTTGTGAAAGAGGTGATCAAAATGCGAGACGCACCTTTATCAATAGGCAATCTCGAAGGCATGATGATCAATAAATTTATTGACATAATAGGCACGAAAGACATCCAGTGAACGATCGAAGGTGAGATCACGAGGTAGAAATCCATCTCCATATACCCCAATCAAGTGCGCGGCACGCACAATAGTATCCAGATGGATAATTTGTCGAATGGGCAAGCCAGATGGGTCTTTATCAGGCTGAACTATCCACATGCCTGTGTCTTCGTCTGGACCATCAGCGACGCGAGAGAACCATTGAATAAGTGCACATGGGTATTTAATGCCTTTGAAACTGAACTCGAAAAAGAGTCGAACACGTGCAATGTCAAGACCCCGCATGCCTTCAGCCTCTGGGTCTGTGCTGACATACACGCAGTCGTATCGCGCCGGGCCATTTCGCCATTTCGACACCGCTCGTATACGTTCCCGGTGCATGCCACCAACTCCGCTAAGGTCACTTGGCGCATAATATGTGGCAACGGCTGATGTATATATGGCTACTTTCCCATGAAATTCCGGAAGGTTGTTGAGGTCGGACGATGCATCGGAGTCAGATAAAAGCGAATGGTCTGAGTCGGAACGTAGTTGCCTATAAAGGAAACGGCGAATGAGCTCAAGGAAGTTGCTTTGGTCAATTTCGGCCGCAAGAATATTAGGTGCGACCCTTCGTTCTGTAAAGGCAGTGAATACAAAGAAAACACTTACTAAATGCTACGTACGTATGGTCTTCGCTAGTGTAACGTTTGCGAGAACTCTCGGTCCGGCTACATCTCCCTCGTCATCGTCGTCATCAGCCTGAGCCTGAACATTGCCACCTGCCGTGGGATTGTTTAAAGTATTGTTGCTGCCTTCGATCAGATCCCCCAGTCCTGAACATGTAGATTTATTAGTACAGATATCAAACAGCACTGGCAGTGTTGTGCGCACCGAACTTATACAGCATCTGTGAGAGACATGTGCCTTTAAGCATGCCGCGACTGGCGAAGTCAACGCGGGACGCCGCTAGCTTATCTAAACGCTGATTAGTTACTAGCATCTGTCCCATGGCCTCAAATCGACTAGACCGCCGCCAAGGTTCCTTCACAGCTTTTATGTGCTTCGACTCTGTAATAGATGAGCATAGGCCATTGGGAGCACCGAAAGCACGAATAAGGGCCAGATAATGCATAAGAGAATGTTGGCGGGGAAGGTTGAAGCCGTCGGCTCGGACACCACACTCTTGAAATATTGAACGAAAGTTATGAAATCTGACAAGGGCATCCTCAAGTGCGGCGAGGGTCTTGGTATCTTGCACGTCATGTCGAGCTATATAACAAAACTCAAGGAAAGCTTGCAGCGCGCGCACCATCGCTTGAGGAACATGGCCCTCAATCGCAGGCAGATATACCTATGTAGTGTAAGGTGGGCAGTGTGGCTGCGCGTGCCCAGACCGGAACAGAGCAGCGGAACAGCCCAGCCGGAGCGCCCAGCCACAACTATACAGTTTCACACGCTCGTCTATCATCGCCTCACACTTCCCCTTTTTTTATTCTTTTTATCGCTTCACGCTCATCGCCCCTACCTTGGTCCTCCGGTGCAAGATATCCGCGAACAAATCGAAAACCTTCCCGCCTTCACAGCCCCTTGTTCGGCACCCCTCCTCACCGACTCCATTCGCTCCTTTCGAACTTGGGACAGTGACGATCGACTCTAGCTGCGACAGCACGACACTAGCATACCTTTCCCATTGAGTCCTTAGCCTTATTTTCATAGTTACTGATCTCTCTTTTACATTTCTGACATCTTTCACACGTCCAGCGCGGCAACAATGCACACGTCCATTCACTTCCGGTCTTTGTTCTCGCCGACGCAGGCGCTCAGTAGGGACAAATCTGTATATAAAAGACACCCTCGCACGTAGAGGAGGGTGGTCGAAAGAGACCCATCCTGAATCCCATTTTCCTTTTCTATCTTTTCTTCTCTGTGTGCCAGCCGTCACAGGACGCTTTCTCTTTTTTCTTTCCCTCGTTGTGCACCCTCGCTGCCCGCCCGACAAAGGCTCACGCTGATCCGATCCACCGAGCCGACGCACGTTCCTGATTGCCGCATCGCCGCTGACTCCCTTCTCTCTAGGTTCCTAAACTCTAATATCTCTGTCCTTCCCGGACTCACCTGCGCGTTCCATCCGCGCTACACTTGGCTGCCCCAGTGAGGCGGAATCGGAGATTCCCCTCGCCTCTCGTCTTGACGCTTTCACTCTTCGGTTGTCTCTGGCAACCACTCCATGTTCATCCCCTTCAACAACCTTTCACCTAGAGACTCAACAGGGAGGTTCATCAGAAGGACAACGCCCTCACCAACCATCTGCCGACCGCTCAGACCAGCCAGAATCCTCGACTGCACGCCTCCCCCATTCCGCGCCCAGCACTTGCTTCGCACGCCGCCTCCGCCCTGAACGCGCGAGACACCAACTCGCCTGACCCTCACACACCTTCAACCCACGCTCGCGGCCACCAACGACTGCACCTTTCCATAACCAGCCCTGCCTTCCCAGCCTGCATCCCTACCTTCCGACATGGACCCCAGCTGCGGAACCTATGAGCAGCGGCGCTCCCCATCTCCTGCAGACCGCGCGCCTCACGATTTGCACTGCCAACGCTCCGACACCCGCGGCACACCCCCTCCAGAAGTCGAAGCCAAGGTTACCTGCGGCAAGGAGCCGACACAGGAGGATGAAGACTGCGAAATGCAGGATCTCGTAAGGCGCATACACGAGCTGTCCATACGCGAGGAGTCATATGCAATGCTATATGCTCGATGCGCCCACAGATTCCCCAACGTCGCGCGATGCCTGCCCAGGCCCATGCGCACTCAGTGCTCGCCCACTCCTCCTGCTACTGCCACCTCCTTCCTTCAAACCCCAGCACCGCCGCCTCAGCCCACCCAACAACCTCGGCCCGTTGCAGCAAATCCCCTTTCCAGCCCACATCTCGCCTCCGACACTTCCTCCTTCCGCCCGAATGTCCAATCCGGGGGACATTCCTTCTGCTTGCAGCCTGGCCACCGCGTCCTATTTGGCAACCAGCTCCACCTCCCCAACGGCCAGCTTACCCCCAGCGACAGCGCCGGACGCGAAGTCAAGCACAGCATCGATGCCAGGCAGGCAGCGCAAGTACAAGTCACTCCAGCTCCGGCACAGCAAGTCTCCTTCACGCGCGAGGCACCACCACGCAGCCCTCCCAATGTCTACAGCCGCGCGCCCTCCGCCTGCATCAAGGAAGGACAAAATAAGGGCTCAGATTCAGGCAAGGAGGACCCTTTCTTCCATATCTTTGCTGCCGAAAAGAAGAAATGTGAGATCAGGCGATCTAGGCCACCCGAGCTCCACCCATCTGCGCCCTCGACCTCCACTTCTGCTATCCCTTCTGCTCTCGCTCCGCCCATCTCCGCCGCGCATGCCGTCTATGCCCCTCCCGCCCCGGTGCCTGCCGCATCTGCTGTCCCCTCCATGCCTGCAGCCGCCGCGTCTCCCACCAGCACCACTTCCGCACCAGCCCGACCAGCTCCGAGTCCCCAGCAGCAGCCCACGGCAGAGGACCAGGCCACGCAACCTGTCGCAGAGCGGCAATCCTTGCTCATGGAGGGCAAATGGGCCCAGACTTCACCCGCTCACATTCCAGCCGCTAGCCCTGCTGTCTGGAAGGATCTGGTCGACAAGCTCCAAGTTTTCCAAGTCGAAACTACCGGCTTTGAAGAAGCGGCACGTGTGCAGGCTCCCGCTCTTTCCTGCCAGCCTCCACCCCCGCCTCAGCCTCCGCCTCAACAACACCTCATTGCCGCCCCACTCTCGCTCCCCATCCATGTCTCAGCCTCCACCTTTCCCTGCACCTCAGTCTCGGCTATACCCCTCTTCCTTAGACATCCCTTCCGACCTGCTGCTCATGCTCCTGACACCTCCTCCCAGCCCACCCTTATGGTCGAACCCTTCTACATTTCCTCTTTGAACAACAAAGATCACGCAGATTTGTACTGGACCGGGGACGGTCAAGATTTTAAGCCCCCAGGAGGTGTAAGGTGGGCAGTGTGGCTGCGCGTGCCCAGACCGGAACAGAGCAGCGGAACAGCCCAGCCGGAGCGCCCAGCCACAACTATACAGTTTCACACGCTCGTCTATCATCGCCTCACACTTCCCCTTTTTTTATTCTTTTATCGCTTCACGCTCATCGCCCCTACCTTGGTCCTCCGGTGCAAGATACCCGCGAACAAATCGAAAACCTTCCCGCCTTCACAGCCCCTTGTTCGGCACCCCTCCTCACCGACTCCATTCGCTCCTTTCGAACTTGGGACAGCGACGATCGACTCTAGCCGCGACAGCACGACACTAGCATACCTTTCCCATTGAGTCCTTAGCCTTATTTTCATAGTTACTGATCTCTCTTTTACATTTCCGACATCTTTCATACGTCCGGCGCGGTAACAATGCACGCGTCCATTCACTTCCGGTCTTTGTTCTCGCCGACGCAGGCGCTCAGTAGGAACAAACCTGTATATAAAAGACACCCTCACACGTAGAGGAGGGGGGTCGAAAAAGACCCATCCTGAATCCCATTTTCCTTTTCTATCTTTTCTTCTCTGTGTGCCAGCCGTCACAGGACGCTTTCTCTTTTTTCTTTCCCTCGTTGTGCACCCTCGCTGCCCGCCCGACAAAGGCTCACGCTGATCCGATCCACCGAGCCGACGCACGTTCCTGATTGCCGCATCGCCGCTGACTCCCTTCTCTCTAGGTTCCTAAACTCTAATATCTCTGTCCTTCCCGGACTCACCTGCGCGTTCCATCCGCGCTACAACGTTGAGCACAACATCGACGGCTCCGAATGGGTTCCGTGCTGGTCTAACATCGACCAAGAATGCACCACTCGATAACCGCACTCAGGTCAATCATGCACCCGCACTTCAAGCATTGGCTTGACCGCAACAGTTTATTCCTGGTCACCAGCAGCCTCAACAAGTGCAACGGCAGGGCCTAGTTCAAGGGCCCGGAAAGTCCATAACGTTGCAGTCGCCTCAACTATTCAACAACAGCGGGCCCCTCATCCCGCCATCGACTGCACAAACGATGAACGCATCCAGTATGCAATCGATGGGTGCTCAGATTCCTGGTTCCAACTCAAGCAGCGGAGTGCAGAACCAGGGAGGTACCGTGCCTGTATCGATGAACCCGGCCGCGATGAACAGTGTCACTTCCAGTTCAATTCTTACCCTCTATCTTTTCGCACCCTCGCCGCCCGCCTGATTAAGGCTCACGCTGATCCGAGCCGCCGAGCCAACGTATGCTTCTGATTGCCGTTCCAACGCTGACATCCTCCCCTCTCTAGGTTCCTTAAATCTCTCACATCTCTGTCCGCTCGGACTCATCTGCGCGTTCCATCCGCGCTACAGCAGTTTCATCCTTTCCAGTCGCAGTTATGCCGTCCGAACCTGGCGCACTACGCATCAGTTCTAGGTCTGTTCCATGCAACCACAGTGCCCACACCCAACGCCTGTCGGCTCCCTCGGTGCCCATGCCGACATTCCCCCCTATGCCAACCAGTGCCATGTCTCCCCTGCGTCCGACTGCGAGCACGTCAACATGAGCATGGGAGTGGGCCAATCGCTCGTTCCCTCTCACTTGTGTGGAAGCTCAGAGCTTTCTTGCACTTCGTTCGAACGAGAGCATGAGTATCTATTCTCAAGTACTGCATGTGTAGTCGAGGAGAAATAAAAGTGCAATTTTTGTTTAAATATTGTGTGACTATCATATACTAGGCGATGATTATGAATGAGCAAGTAAAACATCAATGATCAGTCGGAATGAGATTGATCAGCGCATAACTAAAACAACGGACGTTCAACATTCCCGCGAGACACCCTACTATATAGTTCGAACCATATATAGTAATTTTGAAATGACTCAAGTCGACTTGAGCGGGCTCGGAGCAACTAAGCCGTTATATGGCTTGGCTTGGCTCGATTTGGGCCCCGCTCAGCTCCGCTCGCGGCTTGGAGCCAAGTCGCGGCAGCACTAGCCTGGTCTCAGGCTAGACGCTCGTCTCCGCCTTATTTGGTGCTTGCCTTATTTGGTGACGGCCTTCAGGCGACCTCACTGCTTGCCTCACTGATTTCGACCTCCTGAGAATACTCTTTCAGTGCTCTCCCATAGATGTTGCCGTCACATTCTTCTGCCTACTCCGTCGTAAAGTGTGCAACAAAGGCTCGCCACATCCACGACGAGACTTAAACGCGTAAACCGCCGGAAGTTCTCAACCCAGCCCCAGGGCAAACATGGTAGTCTTCTTGCGCATCATATGAATATAGCGTCCATCAGGGATCTTTGCGCCTTTTCGCAGCGCCAAACGACATATATATCCTTTCTCGCTGTTTTCTTCTCTCCATCCCCACCCTGTCACGATTCTCAACTTCCCATGCGTAAATCGTCAAAGAAATCTACGAAAACATACGACCAAGACTGGACGAGCCTACATGTTTTTGATCCTTTTGACCTGAGGACAGGAGAAGACATCGAAAGGGCCGTGAATGTACTACAGGACTCTTTGAATGACCAGTCGATCGCCTCCATCATACAAGTCTCCCTTCACCACACGCATAATCATGCGCTTGGGTTCATGTTATCTTGTATGTTTGTTCTGTTTCTGCCCGTGTCGACTCCCAACTAATGCTCATCACAGCTATCAGTGATACCCATGCCACCCGTATCTCAACGTTCCTACTGAACAAGCTCTCAACAAGTATTGAGGAATTCTACGAGTCTATTACATATCACGTTATTTTGAGATTGTCTCATACCCTCCAGAATCTTCCCTTTACCTCTGGGGGAAAACCGGATGGCCTGGATGACCACCTAAAACATGAAGAGATGGCACTCGCCGCCCTCAACGAACTTCGTAAGCTGCTCCAAGGCGATTTCTATAAAAGGGATATCGTCACGAAGACAAAGAAGAGACGCCCACAACTATCCAGGCCGTCGGAACTCTCCGCCGACCTGGAAGGCGTTATTCAGCGCTTCGAGTCTCTGGGATTCCGGTTCCCTAAGACACGTCTCTCTGCTGAGGAGACGATACAGAAGATTATGGAGACTCAGCGGAGAACCCTGAAGGTTATTCGCTACCGCTATCCGCCTCACTTTCTATAGTAGTACTGAGTCGTCTCAGTTTTTCCTCAGGACGATTCGGGGAGGTGACGTCAAAAAGTTGATTAATGGGTTGTACACTGGGAAATGTAATGTGAATACTTCCCAAATCTCGGAAGGGTAAAGAAATTCTCCCTCTTAAATCAATCAGCCGCGAATGCCACTCACTCATGCCCCAGTCCTGGTACGGGTCAACTCACGCCAGACCTTTACTTTGAGTCCGCAACTGGATTTGGTAAATGGCGACTCGTCTGCTCAAGCCGCTGTCTCCGTGCCTTAACACGAGACAGAGAACAGTCTCGTCTAGCGCTTAAGAAGTTGGAGTACGTGTTTGTAGATTGGTGGTGAATCGGACAACTAACATCATACTCAGGGAGCTATCGTTTGGAATTTTCTCCGAGACGAATCAGAAGCGGCTGACAAGTGATAGCCCCGTTGATATTTTCCGGGCCAGGCTTCCCGGCGATCTCAGAGTTGTGGTAACTTCCCCATTTGATCTTATGTTCTACACATGACTTGGCTGACTTTGTATAAGTATCACGTCGATGTCATTACTGAATATGGCGCAGATGTAGGGCCGAAATCATTTTCTCTATATCGATTGGATGCTGATATGCTCACGAGCCAGTGCGAGAGCCAAGGTCCGGCATCGATGCGTTCTGCGGTCGTGCAAGTTTGAATAGTATTCTTCTTTAGTTCTGAGAATCCTCGGTTTGTACAATCACAATGAGATGAAGAGGATAAACTGGAACATCGCCGGCCATCACCAGGCTAGGCATGGCAAAGAGTATATTGAGAGGTATGCGACCCTTGGTCTTCTTACCATTCTCCTTGGCAAATGACACCTACCAGGTGCAGGCAACGGAGTTCTTGTCAAGGTCAACGATTTGAACCAATTACGTTTGGCACCGAAAAGCTGCCTGAAGAGGCATTTGTTGGTTTCGAAAGTTCCGTGGATGACATAGACGAGGTATCAACTTCATCTTAACCCTACTACCTGTGTTTTATCAACTAAAATCCTTACAGATCCGAGGATTGATGGAGTGGGTCACATGCGTTCAACTCAAATGGCTGTTGCTAAGCACATACCAAGCCTTGAACAATTTTCTATTCTTTCTCAGGTAATGCCTGCGATGCTGCTGAAAAGAACCGACTCATTTTGAATCAGAATACCGTCATGAACGTGATTGAGGGTCGAGAATTACCCCGTGTCCTTCAGCTTTCGTAAGCACCTTTTTCTTGTCATTACCTTCTTCTGGGTATAATCGACATCGAAGGCTTGAGGAGAGGAAAGTTGTGGGATGTCCGACGTCAACATTCGTTCTCGGTCGGAGTGGCACCGGGTACGGACACGTTTCGTTCACAACCAATGACCGATGGTCTATAATCCTTGTCCCAGAAAGACCACGGTGATCGTGAACAAAATTTTCGGAATCGAGCGAGCTTGGATAAACAGCGGAAGTGTGAGCCCACGCCCTCGCCAAATATATATAACAAAGTCTCCACTTCTCGCGGAGAAGGTCGAGGAGGATTACGTGGGGCTTTGGTTTTCGCTTGGCACCGGTTCTGACATACCGGAATATGTAACCGAACATATTCAGCGCTGGAACTCACGCAAGAAGATTAACCTATTTGTTGCGGACAGTGCGGTAGGTGACAGAGATGACCTTCCGAAAAGGTACAGTGAGCTCCAGGGGGACCACTTCCCGCTTTTCGTCACGACGAACGAGGTTAGTACGACCATTCCGGAAAGTGAAAAAAAAACTTATCGCTGTTATATTCTTCATATCTGCAGCTATGTACTCTCTTAGAGGCGGACTTGGAACCCGATGACTCATCTGAGGACCGGGAATTAAAATCGCCGAGAAAGAAGCTGCGGTCTTTGTTAGTCACTAGGCTATCTCACGATCAGATGGAGGTCGATAGTTCTGTGCAGTAGGCACTTGTACATCGACTGTAGTAAAACGGAAATATATGATAATTTGTGTGTATATAGAGTGGGTAAAGCACTAGGGGCTTTCTGGCCCGGCCGGGACACGGGGCGAGGGAGCCTGCCAGCTGCGGTGCCCTCTGTCGTAGTCGCTCGCCGACGTGGCGCGCGGGCAGGCTCCCTTGTACTTAGTCGGCGAGGGTGGTTCTCTTTTGGGTTGGTCAACGAATAATTGCCATCTGCTCATGTGAGACTCTTTGATGCAGGACGGGGTTGGCTTGAATGTAAGGGGCCAGTATCTGTGCGTGCTTGCGCAGGTACCTTGAGAAGGAGTCACTGGACCACCGGCCTATGCTCTTCATGGCCTCGAAAGGGATGCCTCTTAGGAGGTATTCGAGGGTGGCGCCAATGCGGATGCTGTGGCCATGTTTAATGGGGCGGCCTGCATCCTTTAAGGCTCTTTTTAGGCGGGTGAGAAAAATGGTTTTGGTGAGGGGCCTATGGGCACCGTTGTACCGGTAGGCAAATAGGTGTGCTAAAGGCGGCGGCTGATTGACTTCCAGATGGTTGGTTAAGGCCGTGTCTGGGTCGGTGGGGCCGTCCTGTCTAGGGTTGCCGCAGTTCGGTTCAGAACCAAAGTTCGAACCTGAACTTTTCCGAACCTGACCGAAGTTCGGTCTGAGGTTCGATGGCTGTGCCGAACTGGACCACAAGTCCGGTTCAGCGTTCGAGAAAGGCAGAACCACCTTGAACCTGGTTCAAACCGAACTTTTAATTTCTTATACTCTCGTCCGATTTGGTGCTGGCAATCAAAATCGACACTGTCCACAACCTTAGCTCCGAGCCTAACAAGCCTACTAACAGCATCGCGCATAGCAAGTTTCTCACGCGCACTGAGCGGTCGCAGTATCACACATCGTGGCAAGTTGTTTTTCTATTCTCTTTTCTCTTTTGTTTCCTGTGACCTCGCACTCAACCACTAAGTGCTCATTTCTCAGCCACCACTGCTTCGTCTCAACCACCCACACAAGACAAGGGGCAAACGACGACTCGAGTATTGAAGCCCTGGAATGCACGCATATACAGCACGCACGCGCAGTGCGAGGCAGTAGTGTGCCTGGAGCACATGTGAAGTTGACAAGGCAGACGGGGCGGACGATATGGATGTAGATGTAGGCGATGTGTGGTGGTGATCACGATGCCACCTCTGCAACTCTGGGACCATAGTAGTAGCTGCAACAACAGTACTATCATCACTTCTTGCACTGTGCCAACTTGTCACAAGCCAGGTCTTGGCATGGGCCTGGGCAACTTTGGTGGTCTGCAGGGTGGCATTCGCAGATCGGCGCCATGTAACGGTCCAGGGTGCTCCAGTGGAC
Organism: Russula emetica; assembly: GCA_015178925.1. Classification (NCBI taxonomy): domain Eukaryota; kingdom Fungi; phylum Basidiomycota; class Agaricomycetes; order Russulales; family Russulaceae; genus Russula; species Russula emetica. The sequence continues at coordinate 11,875 of WHVC01000082.1, read as the reverse complement.
ACGAGTAATACACCCATTCCGGAAATTCTTGTCTCACATGTTTTGTGGCGGTTCGAAAATCATGAAAAAGTTGAAAATTCGAGAATACTAGAAATTACTCTACACAAGAGGAGTATGATAGCCGTGCCGGGGAAGGGCCCATTGATGGGTACAATGGTGATGGGCAATCCTGATGCCAACTGGATTATCGTCGTTGGAAGGTGAGTGGCATGAGTTGGAGACAAAGCGTGAGCGTGCGAAGAAACGGAGAAAGATTGAAGGAGGCGCAGTGCAGTGAGGTAGTGGGGGTTTCATTCATTCATGCATTGTATAGTATATACAAGCATCGTTACTTGCATTTCTCTAGGCTACCAATTACATGCTGATTTACAGTCTGCTAAGATTACATGTGAATGGCCGTCGAGCGTACAAGCCCATTCTCAGATTGACATCGGCCGCGACGTTGCCAATGTTGTATTGGATGTCCAACATGTCGAAAGAACGGGACACCAGGGAGATAGCACCTGGGCTAAGTGTTGTACAAGTGTTTCGACCTCGATTCGACATCAATGAACAAAAATAATTGTTTGCATGGCAATACTCACATGCGCAGCGGTCATTCTGATCTGCTGGTCCCATCGTTTGGTGAACAATGAACCAGTGTCTTCCGTATCCTGGTTTACATCCCCCAGTCCACCGGCCTTCCCTTGTGCGTCATTCTCTTCTCGTGCCGCTTCAAACCAGATTAATTTGTCAACTTGGTCGATGTGTTCCTTGGGGCGGCCTTGTTCGATCATCTTGCGCGCCATTGTCTCCGCGGCCCCAGGTGTGAGATCTAATAACGCACCAAGACCGCTAAAGGAAATGTTGTTGTATATCCGCGAGCTCGCAAGAACATTGTGCTCCATTACCGCTCGATCAAGGACGGTCGTTGGCCCTGTACGCGTGCTGGCGCCATCGACGAGATCACCATCTTCGAGCGTCGACGATAGCCTGTCGTTCGTGGAGAGCGCAATCTGAGCTAGTCGTCCGACCTCCTGCTGAGCCTGCCCCTGCCGAGTCTGTGTTTGTACTGCTAGAAGGCCAGGGTCCTGGAACATCGCTGTAAGTGTGGTATTGCAGTTTGACGGCTGCTGTCTCTGCGTGTGCTTCTGCTTCGAGGAATGGTCCTCTGGGCTCTGCGCGCTCGGGGAATGTGGTGGAGAGGAAGGAGGCGAGTGGGTGCGAGAAGAGGGTGTCTACTTCGGGGGCGTTCAGCACTGGCTGGTTGGGAGGCGTGGGTATTGACATTGTGGGAGCAACAACGATGACGGAGGAATAGACATAGACTGACCTTGAGGGTGTTGTCGAGAATGAGTACGACTACGCTGTGCATTTCATAGGTGATGTTGTTGTTGTGTGAGTGAGGCACGCTGTGAATATGGGAAGGGCGGAGGAGAGTACTGTACGCACGGAGTCACGAGTACCTCGTTTCCGGCGAGAAAGGGGTCGAGGATGCAAAGGAGTGGCAGTTTGTCTTTGTCTTGAGGAAGACCAATCTGTGCACGCACCATGCACAGTGTTTCAGCACAGAATTCCAGCGCAATGAAAGGTAGGAGAGAAAGAGGACCTCCTCAAACACTTCCCGTCTCTTGAAGGTCAACTGTGTTACAATCAAACGACGAACAGGGAGGACAGGACGCGTCAGGACGTACCGCGGTATCCTCAATCGTCTTGCCGTCGTCGTCGATCCTTCCCCCTGGGAGTGCGGTGTCACCAGCATATGAGCTGAGCGTCTTTGCTCGTCTGTCAAGTTCAAGTATAGCAGTCGGTTCCATTCCAGGCTGCTACTGACGCCTTACTGGCTAAGTAGAACATAAAGATTGCCCGCTCGTCCTACGAACAGTGCTACGAGCACTGCGGCGCTATGGGCACGGGGGTATGGCGGGGCTGGACGCTTTGTACGATGCGTTGAGAGGTTGCGGAGGCAGGAAGACGAGTTGATCGGCCGTGTAGTTTGAGGTCATGTTGTGAAGCCAATCGGCGTGATATGTGTCGTCTCGCTTGGCAGCAATTCTCTTGAGGCATTTGTAGGTGAGTCCGAGATCCTTTAAGTTTTAGTGCAGAGCGGTTGTTGATATGGGTTGGTCGTGGTAGATGGCAAGCCATGCGCAAAAACGCTGATCTCCGAGACTCCAGCAAAGAGTCGATGGATGACACGATCTGCAGAATTGTCAGTATACATGTTGCTGGGAGAGTGAGAAGGTACACACAGGTCGCATGGTAGGCTGAGCTGTGAGTTCATCCTGAAAAATGGAAATGCTCAAGTAATTTCGGTCCGAACTTTTGCTGAACCTGAACTGGACCCTTCCGAACCTGAACCGATGGTCCAGTTCAAGGTTCAGGTAATTCCCTGAACCGAACCTGAAGTTCGGTCCGAGGTTCAGCAAAATTGTTGAAGAACCGGACTGAACCGGACTTCGGCAACCCTAGTCCTGTCGGGCCCAGAAGACTGTTTCGCCTCCTTTCTCTTTGGAGACGACCTTGGTCTGTGGGATGTGAAAGGTGGTGACCACGTTGCCAGCCCTGTCCTGGACGTTGCGCTGGAGGTCCGCGCCTTTGATGTGGGTCTCAGGGTTGAAACTACTGAGGTTCTTGACTGTGAACTCCCCGAGTCGCGCGGCGGCGAAGAAGGTGGTGGTTAAGCATGCGTAGACAGCCGCGTCTAGGGGCAGTGCTAGATTAAGCTGGGCCCGGATGGAAACGATGTCTTCGATAAGGAGGGGGAGGCGCTTAGGTAGCTTAAAGGCTTCTGGGGTGGACTTTCGGGCACCCTTCAGCATGGTCTGAATGTGAAGCTCGTCTATATTCCAAGGTATATTGTATATTCTGTGCCAAGCCCTTACACCCTGTACATAGTTAGCTATTGTGTCCCCGGCGTATGCTCCTGCCAGGTCTGTTATGAAACTCGCTATGGTGTCCTGAGAGGCTGGGGCGTGCTCAGCTTCGGGGATGCCCTTCGAGTCGCTCCATGTATGGAAAACGAGAAGTCCCGAGGCATACGAAGTGAGGGTGGAGGGTTCCCAAGCGAGGGCTGTTAGCTGGTAACGCTTCTCCAGGTCGACCCCTGCTTGGGAGGTGGGGGAGGTGAGGAGCGGCCTCCATTTGAGGAGCCGTTCTTTGGCCGGACACGGTGGGCGTGCTGGGGGCAAGGTGTGGGGCAGAAGGGGCGTGGAAGGGTGGGAAAAATGGGGCTGGAGCCTGTAGGCTTGGTTCTTTGCCAGCACGGCTTGGAGGCGGTTAGGCGTCGTGGTGAGCGGTTGTTGCTGACCGGACTTCCTCTCTGGTCCTGTCAAGCTGGTAGCTGCGGAAGGCATGCTGGCTGGTTTCGCTACGCTGTTTGTGGTGCTTGGAGGGAGGGTTGAGGCCGTGAGGCCAAGCAGCAGATTCTGTCGCGTCTCTAAGGTAGGGTTGGAGAGGGCTGGGGAGGGAAACAGGGGGTAGGAGCCGGTTGAGAGGTCCAAGTATTCCGCGTGATGGGCTGTCGGCTGGGTTTTGTTGGCTGGGTACGTACCGTGTGTGGAAATGGGCACCGGTAGTGTACACAACGTCGTGTATTCGGCGGAAGACGAGGTTGGTTTGGGCGTTCCGGCTGGAGCCTTTCCACCATCCTTCAACGACTCCGGTGTTGTCGCTGAAACACTTGAAGTGGTTATCGGGGCCATACAGTGCGATGAGGGTGGAGGTGAGGAGCTCGAAGCCGACTGCTTCGGCCCAACCGATGTCGCATCCTTGAGCTTGCCAGTCTCCGACGAGTCTCCATGCACGCCAATGTTCTCCCACAACAAGGCCAATGCCCATTCCTGAGCTTGCATCTGAGAAAGCGCTGTAGTCTCTTAAAATGATGGGGTTGGGAAGAGGGCGGGGGACTGAGGGGAGGGACAGCCAGGATGCCCACCAGTCCAAGTCCGCTCGAGTGCCTTTGGGTGGGGTACGGGGTAGAAAAGGTGTGGCATGAAAATTTCCCATGAAAATTTCGAGGCTGGTTATGTAAGCGCGGCCGGCCGGAATAATGTGGCAGGCATGAAGCAGCTTTCCGTGGAGGCTCTGGACTTCGCGTAGTGTGTGGGTGGCGCGCGTGGACCATTCTGATATGGCTGCCCGATACTTCTCCCTTTTTTGGTGTGGGAGTGCTACTGTGTGCCGAGCTATATCCCATTCGAGGCCAATGTAGCGGATTACAGTGCCAAATGGAACGTCTTTGGACTTTTCCCAGGGGATGCCCAGTTGTGCGGCAATCCTATCGATGTCGTCCATGCTGTAGGAGAAGGTGGCTTCATGCGATGATCTGGGGGATGAATTGGAAAGGTCTTTAAGGGGAAAAGCCATATCCTCATCGCTTTCTATGATGCGACCGTCCAGGAGAGAGCCTGCATGATACCACCAGCGACCCCCATCATGGTGCCTGTCACCGTTTCGGCCGATTTCTATCCGGAGTTGGGCTCGGGCAGTGTTGAAATCAGCTAGAGCCGATTTGGGGATCTGGAAGAAAACCCTGTCGTCAACCCATTTGATTATGGGTCCGATGCCTTCGGCGCGCATAATATCATTGGCTGCATCTGCGCACGCGCCGTAAATGCCTGCTGAGGGAGCGAGTCCGAAGGAAAGGCAGGTGTCTAGGTTGAAGGCATCGGGGCCAACCCTGACTACTGTGCCGTTCCACTGTGACGGGTGGAGTGGGATGGTCCGATAGGCTTCGGCTTCATCTCGCGCTGCGGCTTGTGAGCCGGGTGGGAGGCGGGTTATGCAAAGGGCCATGGTGGAGAAAGTGCCCCATGTGCAAGGGTAAAACGATGCATCTATGGACGTGTTGATTGATGGGATGGGGGCAGAGGGAGAGTATGGGAAGGAGAAATCTTGTACTAAACGGAACTTGCCGGGCTTGTTAGGCTTGGGGATTATGGATAGTGGGGACGTTTGAAAAGGGCCTATGGCCGCTTCCATTTGGGCCCTGGTGAAGGGACCCAGGTGACGCCGCGTAATGTATTCGTGTTGTAAAATGTTGGCAAACTGAGTGGAATAGAGTTCAATGGATGGTTTATTAAGTGGGACGAAGGTATGGTGAATCTGCGGCACCCCAATGACCGCACCGTGCTGTAAAGTACTAAGGACATTGGGGTATTTATGTACAAGATTGTGCTTGAGCATAGACGAGCGCCAGCCACTAAACGCCAAAGGCGTGACTGGATTAACTCGACGATCTGCGATGACAGTCGACAGCGCCATGCTGGGTGGAACCACATCCGGCGCAGCGATGGCGCATGCCGTGGTGCTTGCTGGGGCAAGTTTTGGCGAGCTGGAAGTCGACGCAGAGGGACTTCCCCTGGCGGTCGACCAGGTGGCCGAGCTTGCTCCTGGTGCTGAAAGCGCGGTCCCCATCGCTGAGTGTTTCCTCGCGGCACTCCGCCATGTTCGGGTGGGGCCTACGGAGGCAGACGACGCATAAGGTTTGGGGCTGTTCGGCAGAACTGGGGCGAAAGGAATGGGTGGTGGTAGGCCCAGTCTTTTTGTAGGGGTGCGGGTGGGACGGAGGTGGATGTGCGCCTTCCACGGCCCCGCTGTCCCTGGCCCGTTGGCGCCTCGGCCTGCCGGCTGAGTTTGGGGCTGCATCTTGCGTGGGTGCGGTGAGCAAAACCAAGGCCTGGGGTTTGGTTAGGCGCGGTGGCAGCAGGGGACGTGTTAGGGAAGTGGCATGTGACGCCACAGGCGTGAATGAATACATAACGCAGTATAGGTTCGAAAGGCGCGGGGTAGAGGCATGAACCAACACATAAAGCAGGGTTAGGTTCGAGGGCATGTGCATAGTGCAGGAGGCGCGAGCGCGCGGGGTAGCGTGAAAAGGCACAGGTGGCAGTGCGGTTTCGAAGCGTGCGTGTCATCCAGGAAGCAGGATGGCATGGCGTTGAGGGGGGGGGATGATGAAAGTGAGGCGAGGCAGGGTAGATAGTTGGGTCAGTTGAGTGGTCAACGCTGCGAAAGGCGGGAGGCTTACCGCTTTGCGGACTATTGCGTTGAGGTTGGCGTCGACTTCTTTGCGGTATGCATCCAGCTTTTTCTCGTTGAGTTTGGCGAGGTTGAAAAAGTGATCAGCTTTGAGCTCATCGTGCCACGCTTTGCGGGCACGGGCCTGATATAGGAGGAGGGTCTCCTTGCCCCCGTCGATATCGATCGACTCGTGGTTCTCAATCTGGTAGAAGAAAGAGGAAAGCACCTTGACATAGTCTGGAGTCCAGCCAGTGGGCTGGAGCCACCTGCAAAACAGGTGGTTGCCGTCCATGAACTGCTCCCATGTGAGCTGTTCGTCGGTTAGCGCGTTGGGGCTTGGACGGTTGGCGGCGGCTGCACGGAAGGAGAGGCGGTTGTCACTGGTTTTGGTGACATCCCAGAGGTCCTCATTGGATGCCTTGTCCTTGTCTGCAGCTCGGCGGCCGTGGTGGGTGAAGTACCACAAGGGTACGTACTCACCTTTGTGGAGTTTGTCTATGGCATAGGCGGGCGGGCTCAGCAGGGACATGGTGTGACTTTCTGCATCTAGGTTGATGGGGGGATGATTGGGGCCTCGCTTGTCAGCCTTGTCCGTTGCGTGCTGAGCATTGGGGAGCTGGGGCAAATCCTGGGGTACGGGCACGCCTCGTGGGGGGACAGGATGTGGTTCCTGGCCCTGGGGGAACTCGGGGAGTTGAGCGGCGGGCTCTGCCTCGTGGTGAGGTGCGGGCTGCTGAGGGTGCTGTGGCTCAGGGGGCGCCGGGCCAATGTCGAGGGGTTGTGGCACAACCTGGTCCTGAGGCTGGTGCTGAGGCGCTCCAAAGTGCTGCTGGGGCTGCTGCTGTGGGTCCAGTGGCTGAGGCAATGGTGGCACTGCTTGTGGTGCGTTATCGTGGGCTCTCCTGTGCCAGAGGTCGGCTAGTAGTGCAGTGGCTTGGTCCCGGTTCTGGCCCCCGGCGACTAGCGTGTCAAATAACTGCTGGAAGTCTGGGTGCGTGCTGAAGTCCGGAAGCGCTTCTTGTGCTGGTTCAAGCGGTGGCATAGTGAAAGGAAAGGTAAAAGATAGGCACCGAGTTGATTGGGGTAAGGGAATGGAACGAATGAAAAGAACAACGAGCGAGCGACGCGGCGGGGACGAGCAGCAGCGGTGGCCAGAAGAGAAAAGGATGGCCACGTGCTTTGTGCCCCGCTCGCCCAAAGACTCCGCTCTATCGTGAGATTCTCACGCTAGATCACCCAAAAACTCCCCAACGTGTTGTGACTCTCGACGTTTTCAAACGGGAATATTGGCCACATCTCCATCAAGGTCTGACGAAAGGCATTAGTACGTCCTACTGCTACATGCTCGACTTACAGCCGTGGCCTAACGTTTTACTCGAGCACCCTCGCTGGCTTATAGCAACTTCCTGGGTAAGATTTTTTGCGTTCCTTATGCCAGTGTTCTGAAATGCTCCTCTTGTAGGGATCATCAAGGGGTCTGAGGAATCTTTAGGTTTCCCGAATCGAACACTCACCAGAGAGGCCTTTGAGGAGCACCAGAATATTCATATAGACTATTCACTCTTTGAGGCGTATCGTAAACTTAAGCGCGAACGTGATGAGCGCGATCATGCGGATAGGTGTGTTACAATACAGGTTCTACAACACACCTACGACTTGTGTTTGCATTTTTCAGGGTCCACGCACTCCTTGACGCTTGGAAGGAACAAGGATTAAAAGAGAGGACACAGGCCGTCGACTTTATGTAAGCAGGTTCATCTCAGGATTCTGTCTTTTTTCGGTGTTTTTGAACGAACAATGCCAGTTACGCTGATGAAGTACAAGATATGCTCATCATCGATGCCCTCTGTAAGTTTGTTAGTATGAATATTTTCGACGACGTACTCAGGCTCTTGGTCGCACTAGTCATCGCCCCTCTCTGCAGGAACCCAAATGGGTTCATGTGGGCTGGGGATACAGCCCAGACTATAGCAGTAGAGAGCGTCTTCACTTTCGAGCAACTAGGGGCCTTATTATACAGATTTTTCGTACGTGGTGTTCCATCACAGCGGCAGAGCTAATAGTCTTCTTTCAGAAGTCAACCCAGACATTCAGCTCGACGCCTCATCGGCCAGAAAGACATCAGTTACTTGTAAATTATCGATCGCATGGTGGCATTGTCAAGTGTGCAAATGCCATTATTGATCTTCTGCAGAAATTTCCCGACGCAATTGATGTCTTGAGGCCAGAGGCGGTCACTGTTGGCAGGGAATTACCCGTATTCTTTCATGGCGCAATGCTAAGCAATGTCCATGACTTTTTCTGCACTCAGCCGTAAGCAGGTTGCACTTCTTGAATTCTCGTAGCTTACGCAGCCCATTTCCAGGGGGGTGCTCGTCGAGCTCGGGTCTAAACAGTGTACGAATTTTCCGTCTATTTTTCGCAACGCAGCTTACCTGAGACGGCAGGTGTCATCATACGAGATGAGTCCGCCCGTCAAAAGTTCAAGAAAGAGGTGGGAAACGTGGGTATCATTCTGTAAGTATGTTTTGTCTCGAAAGTACTGAGTTATGCTTACGTCTTTCCAAGGACGCTACTCGGTAGTAAGGGCCTGGAATTCGACGACGTAAGTAGCTCACCGGGATGCATTTCACTGCCAGTGGACGTTCAAATCGCTTCTAAACTCACAAAGGTGATACTCTACAATTTTTTCGAGGAGTCAACAAGAACAAACATCTGGCGACATCTGGCCGACGCAACGGCTGAAGAACTCACGGATATAAAGCACGCACCCTTAATACATGAGGTCAGTGGTAAACTCTTTTATATACATAGTTGCACAAACTCACATCCCCGAAGCTGAAATACATATACGTGGCCATTACCCGGGCCAGGAAAAGGCTCTGGATCGTCGATTCATCTGATACGAGCCAGCCCTTGATGGTTCGCACCTTCCCTATACGTCGTCGTACATGAGTGGATAGTAACTGAGTGTTATAGCGACTCTTACTTGATAAAGGGCTGGTTGTTCTGCCGCCGTCGACAGCCTGCAATCCGTTCCAGGGCTTTGCTAAGCCGTCAGATTCGAAAAATTGGTTGGCTGCGGGAAAGCAACTCATGCTTCATCAAGAATTTGAAGAAGCGAGAGCCGCCTTTAACAGAGCAGGAGACCCGCACATGGTTGCTGTTGCCACGGCGTGTCACTTGCGGCAAGTTGCCTATAACACCCTTGACGCTCAACAGCGATGTCGCGCTTTCTCGAACTCCGCTACCGAATTTGAGCGATGTGCCAATAAGTCTGAGAGCCTCGAGGAGCGGTACGACCAATATGCTGCTGCTGCGGGGTGTTATGCCCAAGCCCAGGATCACCAGAGAGCGATGCAATCTTTCGTGTTGGCCCAGAAGTACACAATGGCTGCACTGCATTGTCTTCCTAACGGACTCTTGGACCGCGCCGTCGCTATCATCAGGAAATATAGCGCGCGTGTTGATCAGGATACTATAGAGCGCGTCCAGCAAGAAGCGCGTTTCAAGTACTTACAGGAGATACGGCTGGAGTAAGTCCTATAAATTGCATATGTTAGAGATTTATTAATGCTGGGTAGTGATGTCGCAGAGTTATTTGAGAACGACGAAGAAATGATGACTTTTGCCACCAAACACAACATCACGGCGGCGCATGCTCCCATTTTAGAGCGACAAGGGAAGTACGGGGATTCGATCAGACGACGTCTGAAAGACGATCCGACGCGGCGGCATCTTTCGGAAGCACTCGATGTCGCTTTCAGACACATTTCTGAAATACTTGTGGACGTGGATCTATTCGACGCTATAACTGATTGTTTTTTGTGGCCGTTCCTTTCTTTTGGTTGCCGAACGTGGCCCGAGAGGGCCGATCTGCCAGTCGGCAAGATCCATACGCTGCTAGAAGAAATTTCGAGCCAGGGTCTTGACCGTAGAAAACGCAATACGGTAAATTGATCCAAATTAATTAGAGGTGGCCTAACATTTGTGATACAGGTGGACGTTTTCAAGCTCGTAATACAGAGACCGAAATCCCAGCATTTCGAGAAAGGCTTGGCCGGAATCCTCCGCCGTCAACAAGTCGACAAAGCCGTGAAATTATTTGCTCTTGACTGCCTCTTTGACGACATATCCACCATCGTCGATGACTCCCCACAACACGATATCCCATCGACACTGGATCTATTTCACCAATACTCCCTCATGATGAGGGAAGTTGCTTCTGAGAGGAGTCCTTGGGAAGTACCGTGGTTTCGTGCCCTCTTCCAATTCAAGAAGAAGGATGGGGATGGAGTGCGCATAGACATTCGACGGGGGACATTCCTTTTCGAACACTTTCAGGCAAGCAAGACTTTGGGCGACGCGGCGGGAGGATCTCTGCTACTCGGAGAGTTTGTCAGAAATATGAAGCACGGGCTCGTAGATCGTCTCCGCACACGCACGCTGAAGGAGGAACGCGTCTTTGCCAAGCTTTCCTTGTTCAATCCGTACATCCGGCGGCGGTTTGTCTCTGACGAGAAAGGCCAGAGAAACCCCCCAGGCCCTCGACAAGACAACGGAAACTGGTTCAATCACAGAGTCCGAGTCCATCTACAGCGGATCATGATTCTCGACACCCTCTATGGAATTGGACCTAAAGGCAATCCTACCGCTTGCATGAAGTATCAAAGGTGAGAAGTGCCCATCGCCATTATCACTTCTCATTAGTAACCTTACCACATGATATACCTCGTGACACCAGGCGACTCTTCCATGGTCTCATATTCGCATTAGACCCTCCTTTCCAGCTGTCCAACTTGATCGCTATCCTTGATAAAGACCTGATACCAGACGCTCAGGATGGCTTCTCGGTCGTCAAAAAGTGGGCAGTCGAGGCACTGGACGGGAATAACGACAAATTTCTTGAACATTCGCGTTTAAAAGAGGACTTGGAGAACGGATGGGAGGGAAGTCTTCATCTGGAAGGCCTGAGAAGCGTAGTAATGAAGGCGACGGCCATATTCGAGATACTTTTAGATGGCAGGAGACCTGGTGGCTGGGACGGCATAACACTCTTCAGAGCACGAACGGACGCGTATGTCCCATGGTATTACTATTAGGAAAGGTCCTCTATGAACACAGCGCGCTTAGTTTCGATGAAGCAGACAAAACATCTTGGTGTACTGTACATCATTTTATTTATTGGGCTGAAATTGAAGATATGGACGATCGTTTGGAGTGTGTTTGTGTAAAAAAGGTACTGTAGTTCGTAAAGTGTTGCGCATGTCAATATTGTAAGTAAGCTATGTGCTGCGAGGGTGAGAGTGTCATCCTGACAAGAGAGAGAGGGAGAAGAAAATGAGAGAGGGAAGAGGGGTAAGCTGAGAAGAAGAAGGGGTGCAAGAGATCGGCCAAGATAGTGTGGACGGCAGTTCCACCAGACGGTCGCCGAGAGAGGGGAAAACACGCAGGTGAGTGAATAGAGAGGATATAGAGACTTCTGATTGAACATGATGCCCTCCTCGACGAGCAGGAGGGCAGTCTTATATACATGCACGCTGCCTTTTGGGTTTTGTTATAATAACGGCGATCTTGGAGGTGTCGGTGATGGGGATTGAATAGAGAAAAAGGATGGACTGGAATAAGATAAAAAGGAGAGAGCGTACGGCTGCCTCGTGGCAGCAGCTCGTGTCAGTAGATGTTGTCTGAGAGCGCGAGGCGAGAAAATCTAGATGTAGAAGAAAGGAAAGATGAAAGAGAGACTGAAGTACTAGTGAGCGTCACGGTGGGAAGGACTGTGATTGGAACGCGTTTGTCATTTCGACTTGTGTCGCAGCTTGAAGGATGGCTAGCTCAGCCTAGCTGGCTTGTTGTCGAACGCGACGTGGTG
>WHVC01000081.1:0-145999 GCA_015178925.1 Russula emetica | reverse complement strand
TCACGCGAGCGCCGCGGCGACGACAGGAAGGAGGAACTTCGATCACTGTGTATCATGTAGGTTAGATACCCGCAATAAACGGTAGCTATGCTCCGACCTAGATTTGCATTACGTGCCCAGGTCCAAATATATGTAGCAGTATTCCATCCCCGCAGGTCGCCAATGGGTCTCCGAGAGTCGCACGGGCCAACTTCACCAGGATGGGTTGTGGCTCGTCATTATTTGCGATTGTCATTGGTTGTACTCTCTGCGGACGTGAGACGACGCTCCGGGGCGGGTCTGCTGATCGGTCGGTACGTTGGATTGCGATCTGCTTGAATGGCCATAACCTGGATTCTACCACCTTTCAGTGAGAGTTTTTAAGACATTTTCATTTTACCGCGTCTCTTTGTTGACGATATCATTCGTAAACGTGCTTCAAATTGTGCTATTTATAAATCACATAAATGAGCGTCCATTTATTCGTGGTACGTTCTATTACTCTACACGAATCTAGGTCAAAAATGGTTAGCCAGTCAGCATTCCCCGAGCTTCGGGAAAAGAATTCCGCCCGTGTGGCGTTTCCGTGGGTGAGACTTGTTCAAAAGTTTGGCACTGTGAGACCAGAAGGGGCAACGATGAGGAAGTAGGGTTATACTACGGCCTGATGAGTGAGTGGCCTCCAATCACCACCCGACCGAGAAAGAAAGAGCCGGCACGTACACCATCCAGGGACCTAATTTATTAATACCAAGAGTTACCAAGAGTACAGTATGCAGTAAGTGAGCGGATGAAAGGCAGACGAACATCGTTCTTCATGGGGTATTTCTGACCCGGTGCCGTTACCATGACGGTGTATGGTGAGAAGTAAACAACCACCCCTTATTCAGTACTTATCTCCATGTCCCCCGGACGCTTCACCTGTACTTGCGGAGGAATTCGTTTCGTATCCGATGGTGGTAGGGAGCAGATGGAAGAAAATGAGGTGGGCAGATGACAGACGTGGCGATGCACCGCGAGATGATGGCAGTCGTAGCGATTGTGGAGACTCGTTCACCCACTCCCCCTCACGCTGCCAGTGATGTCAGTCGAGCCCTGTACGCCGGCCTTCCCCACCCTTCCGACCGAGCTACTCATCCTTATTCTTTCTTACCTTCCCGTCGTAGAACTGTGCGCTGTTCAGAGGACATGCCACAGGATCCACAACATCGTCACCGAAAGCGCGCACCTCCAGTACATCCTTCGCACACAAATATACGGCGTCGACGACCTCCTACCCCCCGAATGCCCGTTTTCCGAACGCCTCGAACTATTGAGACGTCATGAGAACGCGTGGAGTAACTTGCAACTCAAACTTTCCCATGAGTTTGCTTCCCCACTTCTCGACCGTCATTTTCTTCAAGATGGATATTTAATTTACAACAAAATCGCGGGGACCTTGCAATATGGATACGTGGACCTTCTCACGGCCGTTCCGGACGAGGAACTGTGTTGGGCCCATATTTCGAGAGAGGATATCCGTCATCCTTTGTGCGTTGTATTCTCGGTGGACAATAACTTGGCTGTAGTCCTGAGGTATCTATCCCTTTTTGTCTACCTCCTACCAAGTGTAATATGTAACCGATTGCGCAGGACCCAGCAAGTTAGGCCCGGTTCGCTCGTCAAGCTTACGTTTCTAGACTTCTTAACAGGCGCGCCCCATCCCCTTTCGTCCAAGCCCACCGTGCGGCTCCCCTCGAATACTGTCGTCGACGTGGCCTATGCAGAGGCGGAGATCTTGGGAGATTATGTCCTGATTACGGTGATGTCTGGACGCGATGTCTGTTGCTTCTACCTTGTCTCGTGGAAATCGGGAGTTGTGACCCTCGTGCGTAGTTGTTTCCTCTCTGATGCTTCAGTTGCTTACGTGGGTTTTTTTTGTCTGCCTCCCGCAGCTCCGCGACATAGAACTGTCAAATCGGTGGAGACCGTTATGGGTGCCGAGACTCGTGGGTATCGATGACGGCTTGATAATGCTGGCGAACTGCACCAAGAACAGTCTTGAGATCTGCAAGCTCGAGTTTGCCTCTCAAGAACCGCCACGCTTGCACACCGTGTGCTTCCTCGAATTACCGGCATTAGAACCATACGCTTTCGTCATCGTGTCCAGAGTCGACAAAGAATGGGTTCCGACATCCTCATGGTGTGGAACCCGATCCCAACAACAACAACAACTCCCACGGAAACGCGTCGTTCCCTTCCGCTCCTCCAAAGTGGGTACGATAGGTCTCCTCCTCGAACATGAAATGCGAACGGCGAGCGTTCGCGTACTGCCCAGCTGCTGGATGACCGTCAGCATCGCAGCGCTACTTTCCGCCATCTACTATGGCTGCTCTTCTTCCTCCGACTCCTCTGACGATGATGATGACCATACTGGTGGAAACACCGCCGTGCGCACCTTGTATTGGCCGGATTGGGGCCCGACTGCTACACGCGTCCTCGTCAGCTCTCACGGGGGCAGGCTGCCGAAGCCGGCTGGCCCTTTCTGGATCACGAGCTTCTCGCCGCTGGTAATCCGCGACTATGATGTGCTGCGGATGCGATCCACGCACGCGGCGGCGGCGGCGGAGGCGGAAGAGGAGGAGGAAGATGACAAGACCTCGTCGCTCTTTGGACCGCCGGTATTCAAGTCTACCGAAGTACTCGGCGAGCACTGGGTAGAGGGTAAACTTGTGACGCGTTTGCCATATCGCGACATCGTAGCGAAGGATTTGTACTATATAGGGGTTGTTGCAGATAGGGAGTGGATAATTGGGATTTCAGTCAAGGTACGTTTTTTTGTGCCTATATTTATTTGAGAGAGAACGTATCTGACCGAGCGCATGGACAGGGATCTGAGGGGTTGTATTACACTGTTTATCATGTAGGTTAGGGCAACTATTGAATTGAACGATATTGCTGTTTCTTTAGATACGGATGCCTTGCAGCTCCCTCTGCAGTTTGTGTGCACCCCACCACTCGCGTGTATAGCAGTAGTAACGCCCCCCAAATGTGTTTTTCTTTGCGCGAGGAGTATGGGCATTTTTGTGTGCTGTTTCGCCAGGTGTTCAGTAAAAAGCCCGAGAAGGGTGACATATGAGTCAGGGACCATATTTAACTTCAACAGACATCGTGTGGGTTTACCAAGGGGGGAAAAAAAGTCCCTAGGTACCCAAGCGCTGGAAGGGCTCGGAACCGGTAAGGAACAAGAGATTGTCAATTTGTCATTCGCAACGGCAGTCCCCCCGAACCTCTGGCTGTCACGGTCCTGTGCCCTCTGACAGAATGGCCTTGCTTATCCGCGGTGGCGCCACCACGCTCAAGGACCACCGCCTTCCATGACGCTTGGACACTTAGGACATTGGACAGAGGGACTTGCATAGGCGTTGTTTCACCACACGGGTCTGCGGCTCGTTGTCTATTAGGGTGAGGGCACCTACACAACAGGCTATGACAACGGTGGACGAAGAACGGCTCGGCCTGTTCCTTGCGTGGTTTGCTGTGCGCTGGCTGTGGGACCCTCTGGCACGACTATAGTAGGAAGCTGCGAAGGGATAACAAGATGGAGTGAGGTATATGCGTTCCTAATATGTCCTATTGCCACACTACTGTATCTCAGTCAATTAGAGAGAACAGGAATTTTGAACTAAAGGTACCGTGATGGTGTTGATCTGTGGACCGAGCGGGGCGGATTCCATCGTAGTTTCTGCATAGCCGGTATACTGGATGTCCGTATGCCAACATTTGAAAAGTCGATAATAAAGTGTGGATCTTCAGAGTGTTGAACATGAATGTATAATGCAGAGCAGTGGTCATCATTTCTACGGTACTGCGTTGGGTTATAATAATACAGAGAGTGGTCGAGTGGATGAAAGACCTATAACAAATGCCATCTAGTATGATACCAATCAGTCACAGCTCCCATCTTTCGGCCCATCCCTCCACCGCTCGTCAACGCGCGCACAATCGAAAGTAGGTTTGCCCAACTCGACATTCACCTCGTTATGCGTCGCACAAAGCCACGCCGCGAGCGTAGCACGCGAACGGACGTCAGGTGGCCGACGCTGAATGCGCGTGCCGAGGTCTTCCGCGCAGTGGGAACATGGGTAGAGTTGAGGTAGGGCGTGGAGGAGCTGTAGCATGTGGGCTCGTTGAGTCGTTGTAGGGGATTCTGGGTAGTATGCGGCGGTGGTGTGAAGGAATGTCCAGGTAGAGCGGCCTAGTGACTCCACGTCTGGTGGACAATGCGACGCGCGCCATGCGTCGTCTCCTTCGTTCACCGTTGTGGAGGACGCGGACGCGGCCAGCGCGGCTGCTGCGGTGGAAGAGGCGATAGCATGCGCTGCAGAGTCACTGGAGCCCTTGTTACTTTTGTTCCCTCGCGTCGTCGTCGTTGTTGTCGTATTGCCTGTCGTACCAGTGGGGGGCTTCCAATTGCGGAAGGAAGTACAGATTTTGCAGGGCTTGCCGTCTGGTCCGAGGACCATGCCTGGTGGGAGCGAGCGTGCTCTTGAGGAGAAGGATGAAGATTGCACAGTGGAAGTATCTGTCCTGCTGGAATTGGTACCCATTGTTGCACCTCGGCAGCCGCGAAGAGGGACGGGAGGTTAGATTGTAAGTTACACTGCACAGCGGAGGTCGTCGGCCTGCGGTCGCCGTCGCTGACGCGCGATCGTGTGGCTCCGGGCCGAAGTCCCGCGCAATGCACGGGATTGGCCGACACAAGTCAAACATCCAACAGCGCTTACTGTACCCATACACGCCAACATGCATCATCCTTAGCCACCACCCTAACGTCACGGTGTCAGTGATGTTATGGAACTCACAACTTGTAAATGACAATTCGTTAACTGACCAGGTCCTGCAGTGGCCGCTTCTGACTTATAACCTATCATGTCACCGTCAGAATTCCGGAGTACAAATAGTCCGCGCCAATGAAAGGAGGGATGATAACGTATATCTATTTCACGTGGTCACGTCAAGAATTTCTACCGAACGTCGCGTGACGGGCAAATGCAAGTTTATTTAGGCACACTTGAAAGGGGGAAATGGATGACAGAAAGGGGAGGGTTCAGGCTCAGAAGGCGAGTGCAATCTTTGGTGCAATCCGCGCACTGGTATGCAAACTCAGACCTCACTTAATTTACAGCTGCACCGGTGACTGTGTAGGGTACTTGTTGGCACCGGACCCCAGGAATTGCGTAGGGTTGGAAATCTTGATTAGTTTACTGTATCGATTATACCGGTCGGCAGACGAGACCGCGAGGGTACTCGGCGCTTCCGAGGGTTTGGCTTCGCGACGGAGAATTCAGTAGCCCAGGCTGGCAGGGTACAGTGAGTGCATGAGCTCGACATGTTCCCAGCTCGAATACCATGTACTAACTGGGTCCAAGCAGATGTGTGCATGCTCAAAATCTAAGATCCCCCGGTCTCGAGAGAGATGCTGTAATTGATGGAGGAGTTACTGGTTACTGTAGAGCCATGGGAACTGCAAGTCATATTTAAAAGGTACCTGGCCTGGACGGTCCATCATGAGGACCCTCGCGGTTACGCTGACCCCAGATTATAACTACTGCAATCCTCCCCTTGCTCCTCTAGCTCTTCCCCTCCCCTCAACATGTCGTCAGGCTCTACTAACTGCGGCTCAGGTGGCGGTGACACCTCCTTGGAAGGCCTTCGCATAGCCTCCCTTTTCATCATCTGGACCACCGGCACCTTTGGCGCCACCTTCCCCATTTTCGCCCATCGCTCACGACTGATCCATTTCCCGTCCGCAATATTCGAGTTCGTCTCCTTCCTCTGCCAATTTCTATTTCTCACCAGCTCTCCACAGAACGGCCAAATATTTTGGCTCCGGGGTCATCATCGCCACTGGGTTCATCCACCTCCTCGCCCCCGGCATCAGTGAGCTTACCTCGCCCTGTCTTGGACCCGAATGGCAGATCTATGTTCGCAGTCTCTCTCCAATCTAAGCGACGACAAATTCTGACCGGCGCATACAATGCAGCCTTACGCCCTGGCATTCGCTCTCCTATCGTCTTTTTCCATATTTCTGATTGAGGTTATTGCCTTCCGCATTGGCACTGCCAAGCTCAAGAAACTTGGCATCCATCATGGTATGTGTTTGTGCACCCTACAATATGTATGCCGTATCAATTCTTCTCGTTCTTGAATAGATCCGCACGGACATGCCGTCGCCGTGGGTGCTTATACAGCACACGGTCCAGAAGCGGAAATTGCCTCCACGTCCCGTGATCATAATGATCCTGGTCATATTGACCTCGAGAAAGTAGCAAAGGATTCCCCGGCTAGCCACGTGCATATCCACATGGACGACAGTAAACAGGAATTGTTACTGACGGACGAAAATGCCATGGCCCAGTTAACTGGCGTCGCCATCCTCGAGTTCGGTGTTGTCCTGCACAGGCACGTACTTTGTTTTCGCGGGTCCGCATATTATTCTGCATATCGTTAACTGAGTCTGCCTCTCAGCGTTTTGATTGGACTTACGTTGGCCGTAGACGACAATTTCAAAGTGCTTTTTGTCGTTATTATTTTCCATCGTATGTGTTCTAAAGCATCTCGGTCGCCCTGACTGGACCGCTCAACCATTCCATGGCCCTGTCGTAGAAATGTTCGAGGGCCTCGGCGTTGGTTCCCGCCTCGCGTACCTCGTCCTACCTCACAAATATCGCTATGTGCCCTACTTTGGTTCCGTCCTCTATGGCATCACGACGCCGATAGGAATCGCTGTGGGTCTCGGCATACGCACGACATACAACCCCGATTCGACGGAGGCGACCTTAGTCTCGGGGATTCTCGACTCGCTGAGCGCGGGTATCTTAATTTATACAGGATTCGTCGAGCTTCTCGCCCACGAGTTTTTATTCAACCCCGAGATGCGCGAGGCGAGCCTCGGGAAGCTTTTGTATGCGCTAGGTTGCATGCTGCTCGGTGCTGGGATTATGGCACTGTTGGGCCGATGGGCATAGGGCTCTCGGAACCGGTGTCCGCAGTTAACTTATCAGTGTTTCTGCCAAGAACAAGAACAATTCCAGAGAATTGATGGGAGATAGAATGATAACGATCTGACGTGTTCAATACACAGAATTACATGCCAGTGGATATATTAATCGGAATATTTATTCGTCATGTACAGTACGTGGGTAGTACTTTGCACCGAAGATAAACAAAGAATTGTAGGGGACGCCTTACTAATAACCATGGGAGAAAGAACCAGCTGACCGGGGTCTGGTGATAAACTATTTGTTGACAGCTTCGCTGAAACGCTCGCTCCACTCCCGATCCCATCACACAAATTAACCCCACAACAACCTCTACGTAGCCGACCCTTTTTAAAGCAAAAAAAATTTAACAAAAAATGTTCTTTCCCCCGTAGGGGCTGGCGGAGTTGATCATAAAAGCTGAATCGGACATGCCACCCAGGTAAAGGTTAAGGGCAATATTGGGGGAGCGATGATTCTTTCTTTGGTTAGTGTCGGTAACTGGGCAGGTACGCAACGGGATGACGTGGAGTAGATTTACGCGCAATGCCGCCTGCAGTGTACACATTATTAATCTACCGCATAATCGGACTATTTTTATTTGAGATCTGTGGTCAGATATACGGCTTCGACTTAGTCATCAATTTGTTGGACAGTATTCGATCCTTTAATTGACTATGAGCGGACTCGACAAAACTTGGTCCTAAATACTGATCCCAACCCTCATTCACGTTGCCGAACACAAACATGCTCTGAATGTTTACCTGCAATGAATGTGGCTTGTTACAGAGTTTTTATGCAATGCTACAGTAAGCCAGAGCTAAGACTTCCCTTGAGTCTTCCCATGAATTGACGCTTACCACACTTTTTGTTCACTCAGACTCAGTCCTCAAGTAAGTAAAACAAACATGCCGAGCTCAACTCAAGAAGCAAGCATGTCTTCATTGTTATTTTGAATTGTAACACATTTCTTTATACTCAGCCTACGTCATTCCTCGTTCCCCTTAGAGGGCCATTAGCTAATCAAGGCTCTCAAGGAGCAATCTGAAGACGCAAGCGTCACGATCCTTGTTGAACTAAAGAAGATCATAAGTCAGAACGTTCTGACTCGGGTTGTCAAAGTCTCGGCGGGAAGAGGGGAGGGAGGAAGCAGAAGCGTACCCGCCAGGGTCAACTGTCCTGGAAATCACGGTATTTTTTGTTTTTTCTCAGTGAAGACCCAAGAGTGGCGATGATGTCACCAACGATAGTCACGCCGGCAAAAATCTTGAGTTTTTTCATCATATTCTTGTTAAAGAACCCCGCATTGTCTGGGGGCGTCTCAGCTGGCGGTGACGCCGGTGAGAGCGGCGACCAATCCTCCAATCCCATAAGTTCCGGAGGTGGTAATATCTCTGGTGCCACCCACGACGCTGGAGGGTTCGGACTCAGACGCGCCGGCCTGTGCAACATCCACGAATTGCCTGACCTCGACGAACCCTCCGACGAATACGGGTCAGGATAGCCCGAAGACGTCGACCCGTCCAACGAATGCTGAGAAGATGCCGGGAAGGATTGCGGAGACCGTGACGTCGGCCCATCCTCTGCCACGACCATCTCATCGGTGCGTGCCCCGTCCGACGAATGCTGGGGAGATGCCTGGGATGATTGCGGAGACGCCGGCCCATCCGGTGCTACGACCATCTCATCGGCGCGTGCCTCATGAATCTCTCTCCTGCCAATGCACTACTGTAGGAACAGCGAGGACGGGGTTGAAAATGGAAAGGATGTGAGATATTTGAGCAACTATCCTATACCGGTGCATTTGTGGGATGTGTGACGTCGAGTGCTGTATATCTTGAACGGTCAAGGCACCAGTCAAGCGTACGGCAATAAAAATGATAAAAATGGGCGGAAAGCGGCTCGTGATTTGGAGAAGTTATGGATTGGTGCAAGGGAAGGAAAGGTCACACGCACTATCCAGTATCCGGTAACTTCATGGTGGGCCAAAGAGCTGGATAAAACATAGGGAGTTAACGAAGTTTTATATTTGCACGCATCAATGCAGTGGACACAGGTGGCGGTTGATGGAATTCAGGGATGCGACTCAAGGATCAAGTCGTCAGTTAGTAAGGCTGTACATCCCACTGCATCAGGGCATGTGCGTTGAAATTGTCGGTGTTGTGAAGCTGATACGAGGCGAGATACGATACGGGCGCGCCGCGGCCTCCGACTTGGAGACGGTAGTCCGTCAGTCGACCGTTTTTTATGGTCCAGCTTTCGATGCTGTTGATTTAGTGAAGGGAACGGCCCGGCACCAAGGGCCGGCCCAGAAAAACTCAAAGCCGGAGGCGGCGGGCCGGGGCTTAATTAAGGTCACTGACCGACGACCGTCGTTCCACCGTGCCCATGCCATTCTGTACCACCTGTCCCCGCCCGTCCACCTTCCCTCCAGATGATGAAAGGCTTGCCATCCCACTCGCGTCGTCGACCTCATTCTTGCGTCCAATAATGGCAATGTCCAAGAGTCGTAAATTGGGCCTTTGGCTCCCATCGCCACCAAATACCCCCATCTCTTTGTCTCTGTCATCGAGCACTCCTATATCCCCTTTGTCGTCAACCCACACCAAATTCTTTGCCACCACTGAGTACCTCACCGCCTCCAGCCATCGTTCTCACCGCCATCGGACAATATTAGGGGCAATATCAGATCACGGAGTGTGGACACAAGCTCACTGAAACTTACTCCCTCCACAACCTCTCACGGACGAAATTGGTGGGAATTTGTCTGTCCCTCATGCGCTACCTTGGGGAGGCTACATCTCACATTTCTTGACCGCATAAACCCGAAACACATCCTCCATTGCATCCGCAACATCATAACCCCGCTTCACGCCTTCTACACGCTTCTACTCATCACAGGGCATATTCCCCACCCCACCTCCTTCGCCAGCTGAGTTGTCATGATTACTTCCGAGGGGTCAGCCCCACGTCCAAAGATCATGTCCCCGATGCGCTGAAAGCAAGTCCAAGTCCTGGCCTCCTTCTCCTGCATCCCCCTGTTTGGCACAATGCGTCCCTCATGTCTCCACCGTTGGTACCACAGCCTTTCCTCTCTTGCTCCCTATGTTCAACGCCATCGCTGGGCACTTGACTCCCTGCAACCACTCTGGGAAGTTGCCTGGTTTCAAAAATTGCTCGAAGAACCCAAGGTCCTGGAATTCCACGGTTACTCATAGATATCCGACACGCCGCCGCCCCCTAAGCCAGGTGCGGATGCTGTGCAGAAGGAGCAACGGGAGGCTCTCGAGCAGATGCTTCTGCGAAACACTTTTTACTATGAGACAGGAGGCAATTCCAAACACCAGTTGCGCGAACATTTGTTCGAGAATAAAATTAATCAGGTAGACCACAGTGCAAATTGTATATTCTGTACACCCGGCCTGAGCCGAGCCGCTAATGGAGGCTTACGCACTTACGCTCGGCCCAGTGATTGACTGAGCCCCGGCCTTTGGGCTCTAATTCCATCTCTGATAGCGTTAATATTAATTACTACTCAGACGTTCAGATAGCGATCAGACCGTGAGACGACACCTTTGTCCGCTGGCATCGTCCTGCCGTGCCATGGCAGCTCGACTGCGTACCCGTCCCATACATAGTATAGCGGGAGACTCAACGTATGAAGATGCATTGTGCGGCGGTTGCTTGATTAGCTCACTGTTATTCATACACATGTTATCCCGGACGTCATAGCATAACATTTGAAAGAGAATATCGCAGGTGCGCCGCCGACGTTCATGACAGTGAAAATGGCCTTCTTTACCATGGTCGTTCACATGCGACTTATCGGCAACAGAGATCGTTCTTCAAATAGGAGACGTAGTTACACACTTACTTTAGCTATCTTACGTAGTGTAGTTGGCCATATATATTACGTTTCTGCGTTTCAAATGATGCGGCGCGTTAATGAGGGATTGAAATTTGCTGGCGATGCAGTTATAAAAAGCAAGCATGACTAACTTAGCGTGCGCCATCTCTCGCTTCCCTATGCTAACCAATCACGGCTCACAAGAAGCAGTCAGAGATCCTCTTCTCTCAGGATAGCAAGACTAAGCGGCAACAGCTCCTCTTGATATCAGAGATGGTCACCCAAACTTCAAGTATTGCGAAGGGGCTGGTGTCGAGATCCTTAAATGTTGAACTGAAGAAGATCAAAAGTCAGAATGTTTGTGACTCGGTGCCAGGATATGAGGTGGGAGGAAGCAGCAACGTACCCACCAGGGTCAACTGTGCTGGAAATCACGGTGTTTTTTTGTTATTTTATTAATCTCTGAAATCAAACCATAGACGACGGAGCCATCAAGGATACCCCCTTCCGCAGTGACCCCACCAACCGCCAGTTTTTCCTTCATAGAAAGCCCCGCATTGTCTGGAGAGGTTTCGGTAGGATAGCCCGAAGACGCCGACCCGTCTGGCGATTGCCGCGGAGATGCCGGGGATGATTGCGGAGACGTTGGCCTACCTGATGCTGCCCCCGCACCCTCTCCTACGACCGTCTCATCGGCGCGTGCCTCATGTCTCCTCCGCATTAGGATAGGAGCAGCGAGGACGAGGTTGAGAATGGAAAGGATGAGAGATATTTGAAAAATTATCCTATACAGTGTACCGACACCACTTTTCACACCCCCATCACTTTTCACACCAATAGAGAACTTGCTCAATTTTAGCCCGTTCTTGCTGTTAATTTACACATGGATAACTACCTCTTATACCTACAGTTTGGCCAATTTTGGGAGCAATCGGTTGAGTTGTTACTGAGCACACGCCGCGGTTGATGGAATTCAGGGATGCGACTCAAGGATCAAGTTGCCAGTTAGTACAAGGCTGTACATCCCACTGCATCAGGGCATGTGCGTTGAGATTGCCGGTGCATTGCCGTGAAGTTGATACGAGGCGAGATACGATACGGGCGCGCCGGCGCCGCGGCCTCCGACTCTGAGTCGACTTTCGATGCTGCATTGGTTTGATGAGCATGACCTGGCTCCAGCCTCCAGGCCGTGAGCCGAGGGTGAGCGCTTAGGCGCTTAGGCGTGGCCCAAGAAAACCTGGTAAAATAAGCATGCCAAGCTCCTCAAGCAAGCATGTCTTCATTGTTATTTTGAATTGTAACACATTTCTTTATACTCAGCATACATCATTGCTCGTTCCCCTCAGAGGGCCATTAGCTAATCAAGGCTCTCAAGAAGCAGTCTGAAGACGCAAGCGTCACGATCCTTATTGAACTAAAGAAGATCATAAGTCAGAACGTTTTTGACTCGGGTTGTCAAAGTGTCGGGAAGAGGGGAGGGAGGAAGCAGAAACGTACCCGCCAGCGTCAACTCTCCAGGATATCACGGTGTTTGTTGTTTTTCTTTATTCTGTTGTATTGCAAGCGCAATGAGGGCGATGACGCCACCAGCGACACCCAATTCCGTAGCAATCCTGATTTTTTTGTACCTAATATCGTCAACGGACCCCGCATTGTCTGTGGGCGTCTCAGTTGGCGGTGGCACCAGCCCCCCCGGCCTAGTAGTCGCCCGATTCGATCCCGTAAGTTGCAGAGCTGGTGCGAACCCTTGAAACGACGCTGGACCGTTCGTACTCAGACGCGGCGGCCTCTCCAACATCCACGAATTGCCTGACTCCGACGAAGCCTCCGACAAATGTGGGGTAGGATAGCCCGAAAGCGTCGACTCGGACCCGTCCAACGAATGCTGGGGAGATGGCAGGGATGGATGCGGAGACATCGTCCCATCCGATGCTGCCTCGGCACCCTCTGGTACGACCATCTCATCGGCGTGTGCCCCGTCCGACGAATGCTGTGGTGATGCCAGGGATGGTTGCGGAGACTTCGGCCTATCCGATGCTGCCTCCGCATCCTCGGCTACGACCATCCCATCGGCGCCTGCCCCGTCCGACGAATGCTGGGGAGATGCCGGGGCTGATTGTGGAGGCGTCGGCCCATCCGATGCTGCCTCGGCACCCTCTGGTTCGACCATCTCATCCCCGTCCGACGAATGCTGGGGAGATGCCGGGGCTGATTGTGGAGGCGTCGGCCCATCCGATGCTGCCTCGGCACCCTCTGGTTCGACCATCTCATCCCCGTCCGACGAATGCTGGGGAGTTGGCGGGAATGGTTCCAGAGGCACCGGCCCAACCTCTGGTATGACCATGCTATTGCCGCGTGCCTCATGAATCCTCTGCCAATTCACTGCTGTAGGAGCAGCGAGGACGAGGTTGAAAATGGAAAGGATGAGAGTGATTTGAGCAACTATCCTATACCGGTGCATTTGTGCCAGTGGGATGTGTGATGTTAACTATATCTTGAACGGTTAAGGTACCAGCCTGGTCAAGCGTACGGCAATAAAAACGATAAAAATGGGCGCAAAGTCTAGAAAAATGAAAGGGGCTATGATTCGGAGAAGTTATAGATTGGTACAAGGGAAGGAAAGGTCACACGCACTATCCAGTACCCGGTAACTTCACGGTGGGCAAAAGAGCTGGATAAAACATAGGGAGTCAACGAGGTTTTATATTTGCACGCATGAATGCAGTGGACACAGGTGGCGGTTGATGGATCAGGGATGCGACTCAAGGATCAAGTCGTCAGTTGATACAAGGCTGTACATCCCCACTGCATCAGGTCGTGTTGCGTTGAAATTGCCGGTGTATTGTTATGAAACTGATACGAGGCGAGATACGATACGGGCGCGCCGCGGCATCCGACTTGGAGTCGGTAGTCCGTCGGTCGACCGTTTTTTATGGTCCAGCTTTCGATGCTGTTGGTTTAGTGAGGGGCACGGCCCGGCACCAAGGGCCACTCAAAGCTGGAGCCGGCGGCATAGGCGCTTTTAATTACTCACAATAAGTTAGTGAATTTTTAACGATGTCACTGACCGACGACTGTCGTTCCACCATGCCCATGCCATTCTGTACCACCTGTCCCCGCCCATCCACCTTCCCTCCAGATGATGAGAGGCTTGCCATCCCACTCGCGTCGACGACCTCCTCCTTGCGTCCAATAATGGCAATGTCCAAGAGTCGTAAATTGGGCCTATGGCTCCCATCGCCACCAAATGCCCCCATCTCTTTGTCTCTGTCATCGAGCACTCCTATATCCCCTTTGTCGTCAACCACACCAAATTCTTTGCCACCACTGAGTACCTCACCGCCTCCAGTCATCGTCCTCACCGCCATCGGACAATATTAGGGCGACTATCAGATCACGGAGTGTGGACGCAAGCTCGCAGAAGCTTACTCCCTCCACAACCTCTCACGGACGAAATTGGTGGGAATTTGCCTGTCCCTCATGCGCTACCTTGGGAAGCTGCATCTTATATTTCTTGACCGCATAAACCCGAAACACATCCTCGGTCAAACGCACAGCCTCACGAACAGGCCCCGCCTCTGCATCCGCAACATCACACCCATATGGCATCCGCTTCGCGCCTTCTACGTGCTTCGACTCATCACAGGGCATATTCTCCACTCCACCTTCGCTAGCTGAGCTGTCATGATCACTTCCGAGGGTCGGCCCCACGTCCAAAGATCATCATCCCCGACACGCTGAAAGAAAGTCCAAGTCCTGGCCTCCTTCTCCTGTGCCCCCTGTTTGGCACAATGCGTCCCTCATGTCTCCACCATTAGCTCCACAGCCCTTCCTCTCTCGCTCCCTTCGTTCAACACCATCGCTGGGCACTTTGACTCCCTGCAACCACTCTGGGAAGTTGCCCGGGTTCCCAAATTGCTCGAAGGTCCCGGCCTGAGGTCCTGGAATTCCACGGTTGCTCGCAGATACCCGACACGCCACTGGCACCGCTCCCTATGTCAGGCACGGATGCTGTTTAAAGGGAGCAACGGGAGGCTCTGGAGCAGATGCTTTTGCGAGGCATTTTTTACTATGAGACAGGAGGTAATTCCAAACATCAGTCGCGCGAACGTTTTTTCGAGAATAAAATTAACTAGGTACAGTAGATTTCAGCACAAATTCTATATTCTGTACACCAAAAGCCGAGCCTGAGGCTGAGCCCCGGCTTTTGGGCCGAACCGGGTCCCCACATCACTAGTTTGATTCTTTTCATCTCTAATAGCGTTAATTATTCAAGTACTCGGACGTTCAGATAGCGATCAGACCGTATGACGACACGTTTGTCCACTGGCATCGCGCTGCCGTGCCCTGGCAGCTCGACTGCGTACGCGTCCCATACATAGTATTGCGGGAGACTCAACGCGTGAGGATGCATTGTGCGGTTCCACGGTTGCTTCAACTAGTTGCCAGATTATAACTAGTGTAAATCCTTCCTTGCTCCTCTAGCTCTTCCCCTCAACATGTCCCTTCGTAACTGCGGCTCAGGTGGCGGTGACACCTCCTTCCAAGGCCTTCGCGTAGCCTCCCTTTTCATCATCTGGACTACTGGCTCCTTTGCCGCCATCTTCCCCGTTGTCGCCCGTCGCTCACGAGTGATCCATTTCTCGCCCGCAATACTCGAGTCCGTCTCCTTCCAGAACGGCCAATTTTTTTTTTGGCTCTGGGGTCATCATCGCCACTGCGTTCATCCACCTCGTCCCCAGCACCTGTCTTGGACCCAAATGCCAGCTCTATGTTTGCACTCCGATCTAAACCAATATCTTACAATCGAAAGGCATACAATGTAGCCTTACCCCCTGGTACTCGCTTTCCTATCGTCTTTTTGCATATTTCTGATTGAGGTTATTGCCTTCCGCATTGGCGCTGCCTGCTCAAGAAACTTGGCATCCATCACGGTATGTGTGACTCCCCTACAAGGTGCATATCTATGCGGTACTAATACTTCCGTTCTTCTCGTTCTCGAGTAGATCCGCACGGGCACGCCATTGCCGTGGGTGCTTATACAGCACATGGTCCAGAAGCGGAATTGCATTAGATCCCACGTCCCGTGATCATAATGATCATGATGAACATTCTGACCTCGAGAAAGTAGAAAGGATTCCACGGCTAGCCACTCGCACAGCCCCATGGGCGACAGTAAGCAGGCATTGCATCTGACGGACGAAAATGCCATGGCCCAGTTAATTGGCGTCGCCATTCTCGAGTTCGGTGTTGTCCTTCACAGGCACGTACTTTTGTTTTCGCGGGTCCGCATATAATTCTGTATATCACTAACTGGGTCTGCCTCTCAGCGTATTGATTGGGCTTACGTTGGCCGTAGACGATAATTTCAAATTTTCCATCGTATGTGTTCTAGAGCACCTCGGTTGCCCTGACTGGACCGCTCAACTATTCCATGGCCCTGTCGTAGAAATGTTCGAGGGCCTCGGTGTTGGTTCCCGCCTCGCGTACCTCGTCCTACCTCCCAAATATCGCTATGTGCCCTACTTTGGTTCCTTCCTCTATGGCATCACGACGCCGATAGGAATCACTGTGGGTCTCGCCTTAGTACTGACAACCATGGGAGAAAGAACCAGCTGATCGGGGTCTGGTGATAAACTATTTACTGACAGCTTCGCTAAAACGCTCGCTCCACTCCCATCACATAACCGCACAATAATCTCCGTAGCCGACCTTCTTTGCAGTAAAATGTTTTTTTTATTAAATGTGGGTTCTTTCCCCTGCAGGGGCTGGCGGAGTTGATCATGCAAGCTGAATCGGACATGCCACCAGGTAAAGGTTAAGGGCAATATTGGGGGAGCGATGGTTCTTTTTGTTGGTAGTAACTGGGCAGGTACACAACGGGATGGCACGATAAGATGCACGCGCATGCGGTCAGGTGACTTGTTGCGGGAGTTGAGGTCAGATAGGAACGAGATAAGCGAGATAAGACTGCCAGGAGTAGGCTAGTAGTATTGCACGCAATGCTGCCCACAGTGCTAGCAAGTGACTGCGTACCCTCAGGTTTATTATTATAGTAACAGAGTTTCAAAGCAATGCTAGGCCAGAGCTAAGTCTTCCCATGAATTGACTTATTGTTCAACTTAGTTGGCTTATTGTTTCACTTACCGCAAGCCCACTCAGGCTGACTTGGTCTTCAAGTAGAATTCCCAAGTAAAATAAGCATGCCAAGCTCAACAAGTCGAAGCAAACATATTAAGAGTCTTCATTGTTATTGTGTAACACATATTTCTTTATACTCATTCCTCGTTCCCTTTAGAGGGCCATTAGCTGATCTAGGCTCTCAAGAAGTAGTCCGAAGACGCGAGCATCACAATCCTTGTTGAACTAAAGAAGATCATAATAAGTCAGAACGTTTCTGACTCGGGTTGTCAATGTGTCGGGAAGAGGGGAGGGAGGAAAAAGAAACGTACCCGCCAGGGTCAACCGTCCTGGAAATCAGTTCAAATCACCGCGTGTGTTGTTCTTATTTTCTTTCCGTGAACTACCCCAAGCAATAAGCGCGATGGTGCCAGCAAGGGCAGCCACAACCCCACCAATCTTGAGTTTTTTCATCATGCTCATACTATTCCGAGTCTCCGCATTGTCTGGGGGCGTTTCAGCCGTCGCTCGATCCAATCCCGTAGCTTGCTGAGATGGTGGTATCCGAGGCATCGCACTGCCAAACCCTTGAAACGACGCTGGACGGTTCGGAGTCAGACGCGCCGGCCTGTGCAACATCCACGAATTGCCTGACTCCGACGAATGCTCCGACAAAGCCGGGGTAGGATATCCCGAAGACGTCGACTCGGACCCGTCTAACGAATGCTGGGGAGATGCCGGGGCTGATTTCGGAGACGTCGACCCCTCCGATGCTGCCTCGGAACCCTCTGGTTCGACCATCTCATCCCCGTCCGACGAATGCTGGGGAGTTGGCGGGAATGGTTCCAGAGGCACCGGCCCAACCTCTGGTATGACCATGCTATTGCCGCGTGCCTCATGAATCCTCTGCCAGTTCACTGCTATAGGAGCAGCGAGGACGAGGTTGAAAATGGAAAGGATGAGAGTGATTTGAGCAACTATCCTATACCGGTGCATTTGTGCCAGTGGGATGTGTGACGTCGAGTATATCTTGAACGGTTAAGGTACCAGCCTGGTCAAGCGTACGGCAATTAAAACGATAAAAATGGGCGCAAAGTCTAGAAGAAATGAAAGGGGCTATGATTTGGAGAAGTTATAGATTGGTACAAG
The DNA here is from genome assembly GCA_015178925.1 of Russula emetica. NCBI lineage: Eukaryota > Fungi > Basidiomycota > Agaricomycetes > Russulales > Russulaceae > Russula > Russula emetica. The sequence goes on along the minus strand of WHVC01000081.1, from coordinate 127,882 downwards.
GGAAGGAAATGTTATACGCACTATCCAGTACCCGGTAACTTCACGGTGGGCAAAAGAGCTGGATAAAACATAGGGAGTCAACGAGGTTTTATATTTGCACGCGTCAATGCTGTGGACACAACTTGAAGCGGTTGTTGATGGAATTCAGGGATGCGACTCAAAGATCAATTCGTCAATTGATACAAGGCAGTCAAGGCTGCACATACCCACTGCATCGGGGCATGTCACGCATGTGCGTTGAAATTGCCGGTGTATTGTTGTGAAGCTGATACGAAGCGAGATACGATACGGTGGGTCGACCGTTTTTTTATGATCCAGCTTTCGCTTTCGATGCTGCCATCACAAAATTTGCAAAATTATGATTTGAGATTGTTGACTCGGCTGGAACCTAGATCCAACGATCGGTATGGATCATGCTACAGACGGGGTCCATCGCTATGATTGAGCAGATATCTGGTCTACTAGATATGATCGGGATTGATAGAATATAATATTGATTATCAGAGCATCGAGCAAATCATGCTAAGTTAATTTGTTTGATTGTCAATCAGCACCGGTAAATCACTGGTAGACGACGGCCCGAAGACCCGGGCCCCCTCCTTTCCCTTCCTCCCCTCCACTCCTAACGCGCCCGCCCCTGTTCACGCATGGCTCCCAGCTCACTCACTGGCAAGGCACCATGCGCATGTGGATATGAAAGTACTCGGCCATCGCCCAACACCTTGTCTACCTCACCCACAAGGACACCAAATTCGCCTGGCAAGAACAACACAACCGTGCAATGCAAGAACTCAAGAACGCGATCATCAATGCCCCTGCGCTCATCCCTATAGACTACACCTCTTCCCGTCCCGCGTTTCGTGCGATCTACTCTTCCTGGCGTGCAGCAGAATGGATCCAGGTTCTCTCAAAAATGTAAAGATGGACGACGATGCAGGCCCTCATATTTCGGCTCAGTCGCATGGAACGACAGCGAGAGTCCGAGTCCGACTCAGAGTCGCTACTTCAAGCTGAAGATTGAGCTCATAGGGCTCTTTCGTACTCCCACGTGCTCCGAGTCCACATCGTCGGCATTGCTAAGTGACCAGACCTGATCACGTACAATCCCACCTCTGCAGATTTTGTGATGGCATCGGTTTGACTGCATGGGCTTCAAGTGCCGACCCAGAAAGCCGGAGCCGGCTGCTCAGGCCGGGGCGAACACCATGCCCATGCCACTCTGTACCACCTCCCCTCCATATAATGAAAGGCTTGCCATCCCACTCGCGTCGACGACCTCCTCTTTGTGTCCAATACTAAAGGCAATATCCAAGAGTCGTAAATCGGTCTATTCGTCCAGTCACCGCTGATGACTGGACCCATAGACCGATTTACGACTCATCAGCTCCTTTGTTTCTGTCATCGAGCACTCCTATATCCCCTTTGTCGTCAACCACACCGAATTCTTTGTCACCACTGAGTACCTCATCGCCCCCAGCCATCGTCCTCACCGCCATCGGACAATATCAGGGGCACTATCATATCATGGAGTGTGGACACAATCTTACAGAAGCTTACTCCCTCGACAACCTCTCACAAAATTGGTGGGAATTTGCCTGTCCCTCATGCTCTACCTTCTACATCTTATATTTCTTGACCGCATAAACCCGAAACACATCCTTGGTCAGACGCACAGCCTCACGAACAGGCCCACGCCTCTGCATCCACAACATCACACCCATAGTATAGCATCCGCTTCACGCCTTCTACGTGCTTCGACTCATCACAGGGCATATTCTCCATCCCGCCTTCGCCAGCTGAGCTGTCATGATTACTTCCGACGGAGGGTCGGCCCCACGTCCAAAGATCATCATCCCCGACACGCTGAAAGAAAGTCCAAGTCCTGGCCTCCTTCTCCTGTGCCCCCTGTTTGGCACAATGCGTCCCTCATGCCTCCACCGTTAGCTCCTCGCTTCCTTCGTTCAACACCATCGCTGGGCACTTTGACTCCCTACAACCACTCTGAAGTTGCCCGGGTTCTCAAATTGCTCGAAGGACCCGGCCTGAGGACCTGGAATTCCACGGTTGCTCGCAGATACCCGACACGCCACCGCCCCCTAACTAGGCCTCTAAGGATGTTGTGCAGAAGGAGCAACGGGAGGCTCTCGAGTAGATGCTTCTGCGAGGCGTTTTTTACTGAGACACCTAGGTAATTCCAAACACCAGTCGTGCGAACGTTTGTTCGAGAATAAAATTAATCAGGTAGACTTCAGCACAAATTCTATATTCTGTACGCCAAAAGCTGAGCCTGAGGCCCCTTGAGCCGGGCCCGCACATCACTTCATCTCTAATAACGTTAATTATTAACCGGACGTTCAGATAGCGATCAGAACGTTTGACGACACGTTTGTCCACTGACATCGTCCTGTCGTGCCTTGGCAGCTCGACTGCGTACGCGTCCCACGCCGCCGACGTTCATGAAAATGAAAATGGCCTTCTTCCGAGTCGTTGCCCTGGCCATTCACATCATGATGTGAGTTGTCGGCAACAGAGATCGTTCCTCAAATGATGCAGCAACGCGTTAATGAGGAATTGAAATTGCTGGCGATGCAGTTCAAACAAAGCAAACATGACTAACTTTGCCTGCATCATCTCTCGCTTCCCTCTGCTAACTAATCACGGCTCCCTCTTCGAGTCGCTTAGAATGGCAAGACTAAGCAACAGTTCCTCTTGATATCAGAGATGATCACTCAAACTTAGGTATTGCGAAGGGGCTGGTGTCGAGATCCTCAAATGCTGAACTGAAGAAAATCAGAAGTCAGAATGTTCGTGACTCGGTGCCAGGATAAGAGGTGAGGAAGCAGAAACGTACCCGCCACTGGCAGGGTCAACCGTCTTGGAAATTTCGGTGTTTATTTTCATTTTGAATCAGTGAACCCACAATACTGGCGATGGTGCCACCAACGATAGCCACGCCCGCAACAATCTTGAGTTTTTTCACCATATTCTTGTTAAAGAACTCCGCATTGACTGGGGGCGTCTCAGTGGGCGGTGAAGAAGGTGAGGGCGGCGGCCCATCCGGTGTCAAATGGTGTGATGGCGCCAGCTCCTCCGGCTCAGTTATTGCCCGATCCGATCCCGAAAGTTGCGGAGATGGTGGTATCCCCCGGCCGCTAACCCTGAACTTGAAGGGTGAGAGAGAGGTGTCAACTTTTGCAACCGCGCTGGAGGAGATGATGGTATCTCCTCCGGTGGCAACACTTGCCACCGTGGAAGGTACTGAGATGGTGGTATCTCTACTGTCAACCTTTGCGACACCGCTGGAAGTGGTATCTCCGATGACCCTGGACTTGAAGATGCCGACTCATGCTATGCAACGACGATGGAAGGTCCGTACTCAAACGCGGCGGCCTGTCCAACAACCACGAATAGCCTGACTCCGACGAATGCTCCGACAAATACGGGGTAGGATAGCCCGAAGATGCCGACCCGTCCAACAAAGACGAATGCTGCGGAGGTGCCGGGGATAATTGCGGAGACGTCGGCGCATCCTCTGCTACGACCGTCTCATCGGTGCGTGCCTCATGTGTCTCCTGCCAGTGCACTACTGTAGGAGCAGCGGCGAGGACAAGGTTGAAAATGAAAAGGATGAGAGAAATTTGAGCAACTATCCTATACCGGTGCATTTGTGGGATGTGGGTGACGTCGAGTATATCTTGAACGGTCAAGGCAACAGTAAAGTGTACGGCAATCAAAACGATGAAAATAGGCGCAAAGTACATATTGCTAACTAATATTCTCCTCACACGTAAACGGTGGGCAATGATTTGGAGAAGTTATGGATTGGTACAAGAGAATTGAAGGAAAGGTCACACGCACTATCCAGTGCCCGGTAACTTCACGGTGAGCAACAGAGCTGGATAAAACATAGAGAGTTAACGAAGTTTTATACTATTTGCACGCTTCAATGCAGTAGACACAGGTGGCGCTCGATGGAATTCAGGGATACGACTCAAGGATCCAAGGATCAAGTTGCCAATTAGTACAATGCTGTACATTCCCACTGCATCAGAGCATGTGCGTTGAAATTGCCGGTGTAATGTATTGCTGTAAAGCTGAAGATAAGGGTATCTCGGAAGTCGGTCCGACTCGGTCGACTCGGTTGACCGTTATTTATGGTCCAGGCACGTCCAGCTGTCGACTGATAATTATTACTCGGGCGTTCCCAGTCAGATACCGATCGGATCGTATGACCACTGGCATCGTCCTACCATCCCCTGGCAGCTCGACTGCTGTTATCACGGACGCCATAGCACAATATTTGAAAGAGAATATCGCAGGGGCGCCTTCGTTACCCTGGCCATTCACATGTGACTTATCGGCAATAGGGATCCTCTTCCCTCGGAATAGCAAGACTAAGCGACAACAGTTCCTCTTGATATCAGAGACGGTCACCCAAACTTTAAGTATTGCGAAGGGGCTGACCCTTAAATGTTGAACTGAAAAAGATCAGAAGTCAGAATGTTTGTGACTCGGTGCCAGGATAAGAGGTGGGAGGAAGGAGAAACGTACCCACCAGGGTCAACTGTCCTGATAATCACGGCACGTACTTAACGAACGAACTTGTACTAGTAACTTTGGCGATGAAGCCATCGATGATAGCCACGCCCGCATAATCTCGAGTTGTATCTTCACGTCCTTGTTGATGAATTTCTCCTTCTCCGGAGGCCTCTCAGTTTGCGAAGGACAATGCGCAGATATCGACACCTCTAATGTTGGATGGTGCAAAGGTACCGATCCGTCCGAGGCCGACGAATCGTGGCGAGGACAGCGTCGTGCCGCTTCTTCGACACGACTTTCACATCCTCTGCTACGACGTTCACATCGTCATCTGCCTCATGTATCTCCCTTATTAATATGAGAGCCCCGAGCACGGGGTCGAGGGTTAAGAAGACTTTGAGTGTCTAATACGGATGGATTCTTGTCAGATGTGTAATTTCGGATATACGTTGAGTGGTCAAAGTGCCAGTAGGTTTTGCCGTCTTCAAAACAATGAAAAAAACACAACATCTAGAACAAACGAAAGGGGCTAACATCCAGTACCAGCAAAGGGGAGTTTGACAAGTTTTTAGGAGTTGATTGATGGCCCGATGGGAGGTATCACGGATGCGAATCGGACTGTGTCGCGGGAACCGCGGGAATGATCAACAGAGGGCTGTCGCTAAATGCCGGTCCGGTACATCCCTACTGCATCCGAGTTATTTCTAAATCTCTCTCCCTCAGTCCATCACAGGTTTGTTCTACTAATTCGTCCAATCTATTCAATACCAGACAAAACTCCGTATATTGAGTATTTGGGGAGATATGCTGGTTTTATTTACAGTCTTTTTTTCTTGTGGCAACTTACCCGAAAAAGACAATAAGTTGCCGAAAATAAGGGATAAAAAGGGGGGGAATAAATAATAATATTATCTATCTGCTGCCCATAGGAGGATCGTCCTCTGCAAGAACCCCGCGATGGGTAAAGTGCGCCGTTGACAGGGCCACAATGTCCGTTTTGGTGATCATGCCTGTCAGTGCTCCCCTCTGTGTGAACATAATGTGCCGTAGGTTCTAATACAAAACCACAATGTGTCAGTTAGAACTACGCGATCGTCATCAGTAGTTGAAGTAGAGAGAGCTTACTAGTTTGCGGAACGTGTTCACGACGAGTTCCAATGGAACCTCTTTCCGTAGCTGCATGGTATCTTCCAAAAGCGGTGATAGGTCCGCAGAATCCCCGTCTTGCGGTTCATGAAACTTGCCTATGCGCGTTGCACCGCCCCTCTCGGAGAGGAGAGGCTCTGCCAAAGGGTTAGTCAGGTCAAAGACCACAACACAAAAAGAAAATGCAAGGCACGAACCAATGAAACTCCTGAGTTTCTCACGTACTACGTAGCCCAACAGCGTCCCATTTTGTACAACCGGGAAGTCGTGGTACTCCCACGTTTCCACTAGTCTTCCTGTTCAAAAAGCCGTGTCAACCTTGGTTTGTGTCATCCATCCAAAAAAAGACTAACTAAGCTCGCTAAGAGGCGAACCCTCGCGCAAGACGATTAAGTTGTTGACCGGAGTCATCGCATCAGCCGCAATTTCGCCGTTATCACGAAATTCGATGGGGGCGAGCCACGGGTATCGGCGAAGCGCGATCCACGATGCGTATATTCCATCCGGGCCAAGTGCGTCGGCGACCCACTTCGAGATCATGACCGAGATCATGATCGGAAGTACATGTGATAGCGCACCGGTCAACTGCGTACAATTAGCAAATTTACTTTCGCGAGCACCTTCTCGCTTTACCTCAAACACGATCACAACGAGTGAAACTTTCCCGTCATAAGCATAAATTCCTATCAAATTCGGGACTCACTTACCAGTCATCCTAGTAACGCCTGCCAACATTGATGATGCGCCAATAACAGCGTAGAAGCCAGGATAGATGCAGCGGACTGTTGGGTCGGGTGGACAGGCGGAGAACAACCACGCTTTAGGATACGCCCGATACAAACCCTGACTAGGCCATTTTCAAGACAATTGAATCCCGGGAGTGAAATCAATCCGTACGTCAAGAGACCGACTGCACGCCCAAGTGCCGCACCTATCGCAATCGTTGGCAGGAATATTCCAGCTGGCACCTGTGGGGGCCATAAATAATTGTCGAAGCCATGAAATAGCTCATACCATCATGCCGAATGTCCACGCCGTTAAGCCGATCTTCACTACTCCGGTCAATACGAGAAGAAATACATTCTCCCACATAGCAGTTGGGCTAGGAAGTCCTCAGAGTTGTTTGTTACTTCTGAACAACATAAAATAAACTCACTTGCATAAACCGTGAAAGTCGATGCGCTGGGGGTCACACTCTTGGAAGAGGTTGGCGACCAGATCGGAAGAGGGAACTCTGGATTGTTCATGTGGACGGATACAGATGCGTAGAACCTCAGCCTTACCTAAGGAAAACAACCTGCAGAGATATCAGCCTCTGGCGCATCCAAACCGACATAGCATGCATGACACCCACCAGGTAACTCACGGCTGCAGTTATGGCCGCAGCACCTGTGACCTCTAAAATTGGCCATTCGTGTAATGTGCTATTCCTTCGGTATACAGCAGCCGCGATGTTTAGCTTGATCAGAAGAGAGCCGAGAACGCCCTACGCAGTATCTATTCAGAATGCCGTCTCGCAGGTAAAAGTTGTAGGATGGGCGTACCCCAATCACAGCAAGAAACAGCCATGGAATCTGCGCGGCATCAGATTTGATACAATAAGAAGTCAGGAAGTACACAAACGAGCTCAAACGCTAGCCAAGTGTCACTGCCGTTAGTCACCTGCGCATATAGGCTGTCACCGCGTCGGCAGAATAGAAACAAAATAGAACAAACTTGAAACAAAACGAGTTTGGAGGTCCTAAATGGGTCCACATACTGCAGCGCGACGGCCGCAATGACCGAAGTCACGAACCCGCGCCACAACACGTCGAAGTCACCACCAATCGCGTCAAGTTCTGCGAAGCAGTGCTGAGCGCCACGAAAGCGCCGAAGCAGACAGATTAACGTACCCTCGAGGCCGAAGAGGACCCCACCAAGTGGGCTTCCGAACGCTACTGAGACACCGGCTGCAGCCGCTGCGGCCAAAATTTTGCGTTTTTGAGCTGAATCATGCGATGAGCGGTGCTTAGAGTCAAAACGGAAAGCACACATTCGTTCCGGTGAAATTGTGAGAAGAGTCTCATGAAAAGAAACGACATGCAACATGAGACATGTACCAGAGGACCCTGGAACTATTAGATGACAATAAGTTTATGAGATGCGATGTTCACCTCCTTTCCGAGAGAGAGCCCAGAGGAAACAGAAAGAGCGAGACCGAGCGCCTTTATAAGAAGAGTCCAGGAACTCAGAAAAGAGTCGAAGACATAACCGCCAATGATCTGCGGAGTGGGATGGTGATCAAAGAATGCTGGCTTCATGACCCTACTCACTGCCTTTATTTCTGGAACTGGAACCCAGTTCGGCATAAATAGAAAGATCCATCGAAGAAGCACTTACTTCCTGTATGGAAAGCGCTACCTTTCACAGTCTAGTAAGCTATCAAATGTATTCGCCTATGCGGGACTCACTATGGGGCATATGAAATTACGAGGATGGCGGCACTTGATGCGAAAGCTGTCTGAAGACGGATGGAGGTGACAATACATTTCACACAGCGGGGGGAATTCGCGTACGGATAGTAGAATGTATGTGGTCGATTGGAGAAGCGATTGACCCAGTATAGAGTCAATCCCCAAGTACACCCCCCAGGACTGCCAATCACGACAGACCTCACCCGCTAGCGAAACTTTATAAGTCACATACATAAATGGGTGAATGGAGTCCACATACGCTCCATTCCGGCGCAGCACGAGACTTGATTCCAGAAGAATCCTCGCGCACACCTCCCCTCCCGAAGACCAGATAACCTATAATATGTATATTTAAGACCTAATTCCTGTCGATGGAAAAAAGAGTGCTCACCACATGACTAGTATGTCGAGCCATCCACCAGCAAGGCCCACGCAAATGCCGGTAAAGATGACGACGAGCCATAGCTTGGTGACATCCACGAAAGACAAAACAAATCCCCTGAACCCGTACTGCGACACCAACCTCTTCCATCGTTCACGTTCCGATGCGTCTTCGTGCCACCAGTCGATTGTATCACCGTCATGATAGTGAGGACGAAGCCGGTGCCGGTGAGCACTCTTCGACCATTCCTCGAATTCTGGATTAAGTTCGTATTCTTCACCGGGTAACGAGGGGCCCTCACGTTCGGACGATCGCTCAAGGTGCGGCGTTGACCGGGGCCGAGTTGGAGAAGGTGGTGAGCCACTGTGTGGAATTCTCTATGAGCGAAGGAGGTGTAAAATAGAATATATGCTCACCGTGAAACGTCCCGGTTCCCTGACCATAAATTTTCGAGAGAAGACGCAGGGTCGCTGATGGACATGTTTGGGCACAGAGAGTCCGAGATTGCGAGCAATGCGAGGTCGTCCGCGGTCGCAGAGCGGAAGGGTGTTAACTTACATACAGTAACTCACGTGATGCAGGTGCCATCACGAGCCACTGGCTACCAGGTGGCGACAGGTCATTGGGTACTAGTCAATAATATTGGCACTACAGTACTAGTACCTGCGCCATTTCTTGCGCGGAAGGTTTTCCCCTAGGTGACGAACGCACCCCATCAACCATGCACATCTCTCAACAGTCAACTGAGGATATAGAATGATACATTTGTTGAATCTCATGGCTAAACTTCAGAGACGCATCCTGACCATGGCAGTCACATTCCTACAACGCAGCTATAATCTTTGTTGAGAGGAGACGTTGACGTATGTTCCTACAGCCAGTGCCACTTGACGTCTTCTCTGGTCTTACTGAAGTGAACTACTGAAAAGCGCCAATCGTTCTTCTAAGTTCCCGCCCTTCCGGTTCTCTGTGTTATCGTCCGTTCAGTCCCCGAGGTACCCGCTCAGGTCCCTTAGTCCTCAATTGCAACCCTGAGGCTTGCGGAGTTAATCACACGGACACCATGCTCATATCGGAAGAGTTTTTTACGCGAATCTTTCTATGATTCCCATTCCTCGCTTGCTCTCTTCTCCGTCTTTTTTGTCCACAGCGTGTGCCATCTATACATTTCTTCACTTGGTCAGTACAATCTTTTTTCAAGTTCGCCCGCTGTCTCCACTCCGCTCTCGCTATTGCATTATTAGTTCCTAGCCGACTGTTTCCTTTCTTTGCTAACGTGGTGTGGCAATGTGTTTCCTTGTCGCGAGTGCGCTCATGAGATACTGGACGAGGCAGCTGGTATTTTTGGGACCCACGACCCCGCCAGACTTGATCGGGTTATCCATTCAACCCGTCATTCATCGTCCAACCTACAGTAACTGGCGAATAGATCCGCCTGCGACGTCTCTAAGATGATTAGCGACTACACTGTGACTACTACTCGACTACTACTACAGTAATAAGCTGAAAAACAAAACCGCCCACTGCAAAAGCAAAGTAAAAATTCCACCTTGTGTCGTACTGTAGACGTCAGACGTCACTCCAGTCAGTCTGATCGTCCCTGTTACATTTGATGTGGTGAGCGCCCCATTCCAATTGTTGTACGGTTTTGTACACAACGCAGCGCGAGAGTACTGTAATCTAGATTTGGTGTGTCCGGCGGCCGGGCGGCCCGCTACGACGAGTCAACATCCTGAGGACTGAGGACACTATTGCCTTGTAGCCATGGCGAGTAATCTACGAGGAGGTCTGTCCCATTCAATGCAGCAGCAACCCCGCGGCCCACTTCCAACCGATTCTATGACACACCTTCTGCTTGGCCCTCTCGATCACTTGAACAGCGTCGCCCGGCAACTTTTTCAATCGCTTTCCCCAACCCATACTAAACCGCCACCGCCACCAGCGATTGCTGCGCTCGCCAATGCAGACGCAGCTCTCGCGGAGGCCATACAGTCAGCTCATATTCATCAAAAAAAGCAGCAGCGCATCGAAGCATTGAAAGCGGAAGTCCTTTCACTGGAAGCTTCCTGGCGCACCGTCATAATGCAGCTTGAAGAGGGAAGACGTGACCTGGAGGCGATAATTTTGGAGGGCGATGTACACCTCGATGCCATAGAACAGGCAAAGGCTGGTACGGCCGTGCATGGTTTTGTTCGATCAATTTTCGCAGTTATTGATGGGTCGTTGTTAGGCGCCATACCCTACCCCGAGCTCCTTGCATATGCGCAGAGTTTAAGCGCATTTACTTCTGCACCGCCTAACCTTCCCGACCTCTCTTTGCCCGGTCAGCATGCTCCCCCACTCTTTTTCCCTCCCTTTCCAAACGAGGAGAAAATGCGTCGGGGACATCTTAATTCCGAGGAACCCCTCGGACCATTGGGAGAGACCCACTCGGTTGGCAGGCGTAAGTGCTACCCCAACGTGTTCATTGATTACGCATATATAATTGTCATCCCCGTAGCGCCATCGCCATCTCCAGAGCCTCATCGGGTTCAAGTGGCCAATCCTTATCGACCGATGGAGAACAACCCCCCACAGCCGTTGTTCGACCTTGATCTTGATCTGAATCCAGATCTTTAGTTAACACATTTACTTAAGCTGGCTTCTGGTACGGATGGAGCCGAAGGTATAAGTAGTCTCGATTCTAACCCCAAACCAACCTTCTCTCCAGCCCATCATGTCTTCGGAACAACACACCCAGGCGGTGATGCTCAGACGTGGCAATTCATCATCACCTCTCGATACTTTACCTACTGCCCCGCACCCAATCACTCTCCTGCCCGTCGAAATTCTCTCCGAAGTAATGTGTTATATGCCGCTGTTTTATGACCACGATGCTCCATCCATTCGTCCCCTCGACCGAAACCTTGACCCCTCCAGACGATTCACCAGGGATGGCCCCATTCGCACCCCACATTGGATCGCTGTCAGTCATGTCTGCCATCACTGGCGCCAGGTGGCGTTAAGGTGCAAGGCTTTATGGACATGCGTCCCCCTCGTGAGCGTCCGTTGGGCGCAACGTGCCCTCACGCTCTCCCACCCCTATCCTATTGCCCTTCGTATAGACTCCCGAGACAACTCTCTCGATAGGGGCTACGTGTCCGTCGACGCATTGTGCCACGCGCTTGTGCACATTAGCCGCATCCGGAAAATCCGCATACATTCGCCCTGGGGGACCAAATACGCCGATCGCATCATGAGCATCATATATGGTGCCCTGCTCTCTGGCGCGCCGGCACTCGAGGAGTTTGACCTTGCTTCAGATCTACCCTTTGTGGTAGACTCGGGCCCCAATGGGAGTAACATGGTGTCCGCCATCGCAGTACTGCGCGTGCTCCGCCTCGATGAGTGTTACTTGCCCGCAAACTGCTCCCTTTTCCATCGAGGATTAACACACCTCCGGTTATCTGGAACACAAACCATGTGGCCAGCGTTGGAGTCCATGCTCAGCACCCTTGCCCTTGTGCCCAAACTTCAAATCCTCGAGCTGTATGGCGTTTTGCCCTCAGGACACTTGCCGTCATACGATCCTCCCTTGTACGACCTACCCTCCCTCAAAGAGCTACACCTCGGTGGCACGGGGCAGAGTATTCTGGCACTGCTACAATCTCTGAATCTCTCCGAGAATGTACAGGTTTTCGTCACCCTCCCCAACACCGCCGCCGAGGACGGATCTCGCTTGCGATGGTTGATGAAGCTCCGCGGAAGGCAGGGCATTGCTCCGGACCATACCTACAGTGTCTATTGACCTACCCAACTTTTATGCTCCTGTCGAGGACTACGTTGGGCGCTTATCGTAAACAGGCATGAGGTCATTGCTCCTCATTCATTCCATACAGGGAAACGTGAGGCAAACAAGGGACCGCTGTCTAGACTTTGATGCAATTCGATGTTTTATGTGGGGTTGTGGGGTCCAGTGTTGGAGACGTTGGTCAGTGTGATAGTGGGGATGACGTCCGTCACCGTCCAGCTTGGCGTTCGAGCTATTTCCGCGAACCAGCCTTATCCCTTTTAGACATCGTTCGATACCCAGTTCTTTAATTCAGAGGCTTCGGGCAGACAACATAGATCGCATCTCGCTCGTTTATTTTAGTAGGAAAATTGGCCATCAACAAAATTATTTTTCGGTATCTGTGCAACCGTGATGCGTTGCCAGTGCCGTATTTTTAAAGTCGACTTGGCGGATATGCCTGAGAAGATGGAAAGTTGTAATAACTCCGTCTGGGCAATAAGCTATAAGCCGAACAACTGAAAGCACACGATGACGGGAATCGAACGTTATATCGAACCCCAGCAGGCAAGAAGTTTACTGTAATATAACATAAATGACAACATACTGGCAAAATGCCTCTCGTCAATATTGATGACGACGCATCCCAGCATCCCGGGCAGTCAGGGAATTCGAAAAGGTAGGTCCCAGTGCCTCCACTGGCAGGACCAGATCATTGACCTTCCAAAGTGATTGTGACAGCCTGAGAGCATTGGCATTGGCGGTGGCGGATCAAGGGCATGGATCGGTCTGTGCAGACCGACGAGCTTGAGGGTGGTGTGTGATGCATGTGATGTGATAACAGCACGTTTTAGTGTGGTTGCTGTCCTTCCTTTACAGTACGAGCAAAAGAGAAAGATGGCAGTATAGTACTGTAATACAATTTTGTTCTCCAAGCCCCCCCCCCCCCCCCCCGGTTGCTACTGCTACAAGTTTCAAAAATTAAAACTCTCTGGTGCCGTACTGGTTGTACTGTCACGGCGTATCGACTGTATCGGGTTGGGTTCAACTACGATAGTGGGGGCTGTAGCAAGTGACCGCTTACTGTCCGCTCTCCGGGTAGGCACAGGATTTGTAAGCAAAAGACTGCCAAGGCGGTTGAGCCATAAAAGCATGCATGGTGAACGCGGTCGGTACAAGCCATGTATATACGAAGTTATGGAAACACAGAGAAACGTATGCACGACTTAACTTGCGGGCAATTTATAGTCAGTTTGTGACGGTGGAATTTCAAACGTTGCAGAGAATTTGTACCTATTTGTTCTGGGGAATATCAGCCCATTAGCCGATAATTGCTTCGCTCCGCTGTAAAACCCATACAGTACGAGCCAGCAAACTCGTGATTTTCCCGCGGGCCCGTGCCAGTGAATGGAATGGCCTTCGCTTACAGAAATCGAAAGATAGTGGGCCACAGCACCGGCAGCTGCGCAGTATTACGACGGTTGACAGCATCCGTTGTGCAGATTTCCCCCTACTATTACATCCATCACTTCTCTTATATATATATTCTCTGCTTTTTAAGTTTTAGGCATTTTCGCGTCACATCAGCCTTTTGACGATGACACTACGTCTCAATTGGACGTGCAGACGTTGGTTGATGTGCTAATCAACGCAGTCCGGAATAAACCATTACAGTAGTTCATCGTACCGCCATCCTTACTGCGCCACCACAGTTGATGTCGGTGTAGTCAGCCCAAAAAAGTGTTGTGTGGTCACAAAGTCTAGATTTAGTTCGCCTGCAGCAGGAGCAGACCGCTGAATACAAACCCCGGCCACTGCTTATTTGCATCTTAGCTAGCGCCATCGTTTTACATTCTTATGTCTTCTGAACATTACAGTAGTGCTTCTACCGCTGACGCAGACGTGGACGCCTCCGTTGTCGGATCGGGCACCTCTCCGATCATCTTGCCAGCATTAGGACCTGAGATAGTATAAGATAAGGCCAGAGCTATTGATTACTTGGCCGTCAAACGGCGGCTTTAATGACGCACCGATGATAAAGGGCCCGTCGAGGAACCGGTCTCTCGCTGACAAAGGTGCCGACCCGCTTAATGGCTCCGAACCCTGCAAAAGCGCAGACTCGTCCAAGGGCAATGAATCGTGTGGAAGTGATGCGTCCGACAACGACGATTAATATTGCGAAGGTGTTGTCCCGCCCGGTGGTGCGTGCCGTCGCCTTCCTGACACAGTTGTCACATCGTCCGCCACGCCGTTGCCTGTGTCGCGTACCTCCTGTGGTACTGCAGGGGCCGCAAACACGAGGTTGGGAATGGAAAGGACAAGAAGGGTATGAGCAATTGTCTTATACTGATGCATTTGTGGGATGTGTGACGTCGATTAGTATACGTTGATTGGTCACGAAGCCAGCCTGAGTGAATGTACAGCCGTCAGAAGAATGGGAAGGAACTCGAAGTCTAGAAAAGAAAAGAAAAAAAAGGGCTAAAACATGATGGATTAGCCTGTTATATTGGTACGTGAAGGAAAAAACACACGTACTATCCAGTACCCTGTAACTTCAAGTGAGCGAAAGAAGCTAGTGAAAACATGAGAAATCGAAAAGCTTTTATATTCGCATGGGACAGGGAGATGCCAGTGGACATGTGCGATTGATGGCATCATTGATGCTACACAAGATCGGTGTACACGACCATTGATATCGGTCGCGTAAAAATTCATCGTGCGGGAATGCCTCAATACAAATGCAAAGACATTTCAACCCGTGGTAGCCGCGTATCTGGAGCGAAGCGTGTGCAGAATGGCATCCAGTTGTGTGATAAATGCTCACCGCATCTCGACATGTGGGTTGGAATAGCAGTGATATGCGTCCTGATAACGACGACCGAGCATAGGACGCAAGGCACTTTTCATTGCGAAAACATCTCAAATTACACTGTTGATTACAGTAAGCTTAGAACCGCGAAGACCGCGTAATATCGATGAACTCTTTTGATACCTTTGTCGTATCTCTGGGCCACATGTCTCTTGGCCGTAGCGTCTATGTCCGAGTGCGTTCACTTCAAGGGACCGGACATCTTGCATCATGAGAGCCTTGGAAGCGCCCTGCAAGGCTAATGAAATGTCACATGCGCGAATGAACTCCACAACTCCACATTAACGGACGGTAGCAAGTCAATCATGCAGAGCTCTGAAGGGAACGACACATTACCACGAGAGTAATATGAGGTAACATGGCTTCGTTCCGAGTCAGAGGTGTAATCGCCCTTTACAAGAAACAATTACAGTAATAGCGGTCAAGGTCGGGTCGCACTTCGAACGCGCACGTGATGTCGGGATGGTCGGACCGGTCGGTTGAGGTCACGGTGATGCATCATGATCATATCGCGCTAGGACTGAGGTAAGAGTACTAGTCTCTCCTTCTGTAGATCAACGATCAATTCATCCTATACTCGAGCGCTTATTAGCACTTACTCCCGAAGGGCGACACTTACTCGGATCGCATGCGCGTATATATATACACCTCAAGTCAAATCATACGCGTGTTCATGACCTCGTACCTCGTATTTTCCAAAGTGTTGCTTCCGGGATTGAAATCTGCTGGAGAAGCAGTTCAGACAAAGCAAACAAGACTAACTTAGCCTGATCCTCGCCGTGCTCCCTTTTCTTGGATGGTTTGCCCAAGCATCCAGTACGTATCATAATCGCCGTCACCATTTGGTTCGTTGTCGGAGAATTACAGTACTAGTAGGTGGTGGTAACAGTCGAGTTCGAGTTCGAGCCTGACATTTCACTTTTCATAATAATACGACTTGGTTTGGGTTTGTATGATAGGATCTTCGTCGCGTCTCCTGGACCAGTTTTCGTGGAGACTCCGGTCGCGGCATTTCCGGCGCATATGTCAGGCAACGCCATGCATATTATCCGCATAGAGGAAGAGAGCTGGACCGACGTCGTCGAAGATAAATATGCAGATTTTCAAATTGTCCGTCTCATCCAAGTTAGTTATCGTAAGTTAACGGTAAGTACGGTAAGTCGCGAATGAGTACAGCATATCAGATTAATGGAACGGGCATTCGGTCCCCTTATACCTCTACAAACTGCCGTTCCTTTCCTCTTGTAAATTTCAACGTTATATCAAGAATGATATACGTATCGTCCATTTGATTCTCCGTTTCAGAGATGAAGACCACTTTGCGTAAGTTACATGGTGTGCTTCACCCACACATCCCCGCAGTCGAGCAGATTAGGATGCCATGCAGCGATAGCGATCCTTGGACAGGGGTCAGCGCTCAACGTTCAACGAGAGCTGTGCCAAGCTGATATCACCCCATGGAGGCCCGCCCAGGGTGGTTTCCGGAACTTACAATAACACACATCACCGCACATGTCAACGCTCGAACTTTACGCCCCATTAGCGAAGTGTGCCCTATCACAATGCCTATCATAAACGTACATGACAGATGGGGGTTGTTATATTTCTAGATATGACGTAAAAGATATGGGAGAAAAGATACATAAACGTACGTATAGCAGGCGTCTGATTGATTCTGATGAACGACGGCGCCTCGAAACGTTGCATCTGATTGCGCTGCAGTACTCATACAAAGATTCAATTTCACTTTTACCAATACTCCAAAGTGCGATGTGGGACGACCCCAGGCGGACGCTTCTTGCGCTCTGCTTCCCATCGCGCGATCCAAGCGGAGATCTTCGCGCGGCTGTTTGCGCTCTCTACGTTGACCGTCGCGACAATGCGTGCCCAGTCGAGCGAAAGCGCGAAACACGTGAGCTCGAAGAAAGAACTGTGTTCCGAGTATGGCACGCCGAAGAACTGCGCAGTAGACGTCGAACCGCGTGCGGGACGTAGATGCGCGTACGAGAATTCGCGGTGTGGTGGGCGCGCCAGGATGGAGGCGATGGATGGTGCCGTGCTGGTACCGGCGGGAGGTGAGTAGCTACGAGGTAAGATAGAATTAGAGAAATGAGCATTGTTAAGGAGGCGAATAAGTCGGCAGGACGTATGAGACTCACGTCCATCCTGTGGGACGGAAGGCAATCGCCTTGGCCCAGTGACCCTTCCAGCGACCGATATACTCCTTCAGCCTGTCGGATGTGGCGACACCCAGAGGCACCAGGTGAACATTAGCGGAGAACGGGTCTGTGGTCAACATTTCGTGCAGCTCCGGGTCTGATTGACAACGAAGGATCGCTGCTTTCCGCGAATCGCAGTAAACTTTTGTATGTAAAGCTTTCGCAATAGCTGGAAAATGTCGTCAGTATAGGTGTGGAAGTACATGGGTATACGCATGATGGCGCAGACCTTTCACAATACGCTCCTTCCCGATCGAGTAAGTACTGTAGTAATGTCAGCTCTCATGCCTTTAAGGCCTTAGCATAAGTAACGTACCCGACAACGACGAGTGTATTAGTGAGCTTGGTATCGCCCTTTGCTTCCGGTTTGGGAGCGAAGGTGACCCAATTACTCACGGAACCCTTGTCGTCTTCGGATGCCAGGCCTAGACCAGAGACCAGACGTTTGGCGAGCTCTGCGCAAGCTGAGATTACCTGTGCCTGCGCAGGGAATAGGTACTGTTCATATTCGCGATGAGAAGAGGGTCGCGAACCCGCATTCTTCGACTCACTCTAGGATTGAGATATGTCGTATCTAATATATAATATCGATTCGTTTCCCCTTGATGGCTTGGTGGAGTGTGTGTTGAGGAGACGCCCTAAATCGCCACAGTGGAGGTACCGAAAAATTATGCCTGAGCCCACGTGACTCGACTTGTATGTACTATCACCAGCATTAACTGTCTGTGCCCCCTCGAAAAAGAACAATGATGAGCCTGGACCTTTTCACAAGCAAATTATAGGCATTAGATTCACATAAGATTATGGAATTAGATCCTACAGTGATTTGCAATCGATAAGAGTTACTGTTACGCCGCCTGATCTTGGAACCAAGGAAGGCACGTTCATGGGGAGAGGATGAACCCATTTAGGATCGACCGATAGCATATGAATAATTAGATTAGCAGTGTCCTCTACGCAAAGTTTCAGAATCAAGACTGACAACTTGACAAAGACATTCAGAACTTACCCGAGCAGTAAATCGGACCAGCCTTCCAACTTGACGATAGGTTGGTGTAATGGTCTGAATGCGCGTGCCTGGAGATATATGCTTAAACAATTTCAGGCATCGTTATATTTGGGATGAAGGCGCACGTCAAGAAATATGATGTCACGCCGGGAATTTCACCATAGCGGAAAGCATCGACAGCTATGGGCATGCCTTGCAGAACTTTGTAGAACGGGGCCTTTCTGCGCCCTCCGTTTGCTTTCGTTGGCCTGAAACTGCGATCTTCCACAGCCTCGGCTTCCTTCCATGCATTATTCTCCTTGTGCGAGGACATGAGTACCGAGAATGCGTTGCCACCGACTGACCCCTTTCCCTTGGACGTTGGCGGTGGCGTAGGCGAGTTGTGAGGCGAGAGAGGTGGAGTAGGCGAAGGAGCTATAGTGGAAAACGAGTCACAGCAGGTAGTAATGTGTGACTGCATGTTCTGATGATATAAAATCCATGAGCCAAGATGATGGCAGATTGCGCGAGAAAACTGACGGGGTGTTAAAAGACTTGTCAGAGTGATTCCGCAAAATGGACACTGGTCAGTGATCTCTTCTGAGGTAGCAGGTGATTCGCCTTCGGGGTTCAGAATCGCTTCAACCTCGTCATCAGTTAATTCGAGAGCACCATCAACCTCAACCCCATTTGCCTGGACAAGTTCGTCGTCGCCAGTTCCCCCACTCATCATCAATCTCGATGACGTTGTCCGAGTCTACCCGGGATGAACTGGTCGGAAGGACACCCGAAGAGTCACCCATTTCCAGGGCGAGGGGTGCAGGTGCAGCGACGTGGGGTTGATCATCCGAAGGGATGGTGCGTGCAGCCTGGAAATTCTCGCCTTCAATGAACTTCGGTACACTATCTTCAGCAGGCCTGAACAACTGTGGCTTGTCAGACTCGAAAACATCGTCTTGAGAGGGGCGTGAAGAGATCCAGGGTATCCAGGGTGTCGAAATCCTCAGGTTTGCGCCCTGACTCCAGTTTCGCCTTCTTTCCTGAGCTTGGGACGCGGTCTTCATGTGTTCTTTGAGTAATGGTCTCAACCTCAACAATCTCAACATCAGAACTACATCCAGAATTGTCCTTCGCCTTCCGCTTGGTAGTACAAGAGAGGGGTGTATCGTCGTCTGAGTCTATGACAATAATCTCTGCTTCCGACGGCGGTACGCGCTTCGTTTTTGGCCTATGTTGAGGACGACGTGTTTCGACGCGCTCTTGGACTTGAGACGACGCGCTTTGGCGGCTGTTTGAAGTCTCGGATTTCCCGAAGAAATCATCCAATGTGGCCGGAGGGGATGGAAGAAATAATGGCTGTTTTGAAGGCGCCATATATTGGCTGTGATATATTCTTGCTTGAGAAAAATGAAAGCGAGGATTAGATGTGTAGTCTGTGTAGTCTCAATACAGGAATCTGTGCCACGAACAAAACTGCGAACAAAGCCGAGCAAGGCGCGTTCAGTTTTTATTTTGTTTATTTATTTTGGAAAGCGCTTTATTCGCACGGCTTGTAATCTTATTACGTAATAATTGCTATGACCTAAAGAGGAAGACCGGCGGGGTAGGGATTGTGGACTTCTTGGCTTGTCTCTACCCACTAAAACCTCATGGTTGTTGATCCAATTGACAGGTTATTCTTGGTGTCTTCAGAGGGCTGGTCTCCATGTGTTTTTGACTAGCTTTGTGTCACCGCCTCTTTGCGGGCCCTGCTAGCCATGTATTTGTTCCCTTTGCTGTTTCGTCCTTGCGTGACTACATCTTTTTCGGACAAAGCGAGTCATGCGTGCCGCACGAGCGAGTCTACAGAACATAAAATGCATAGGGTCCATATGTGCCGGCCCCGCCGGCCCCAGCAACTGATAGCGGGGAGATCTGCCTCCAGAATAGCAAGGCGGCCATAGGATGAGGTGAGTTTATACTTTCTTCTATGGGGAAGCAAAAAAATCAACCTATATGTCTCATGAACTTGAACGATAGTCCATACTCGCATCTGTTCCGGTGTTTTTCTGCCTTGTAGGACACACGCATGATCCACGTATACTCTGCTCTGCCGCGGCCGCGGCCTGGCGCACTCCACACGGCTTCGATGAAAACATGTACAGGACACGATTCTATGATTATCCTTCTATACATGAGATTGCTGTAGATGGAACAACATAGTCTGTGCTTCCCGTGCAGATCGGTGTCTATCCTAGGCGTCACACTCGGTCGGCATGAGAAATGCATGATACGCATCACAGAACGCAAAATGCAAGAAGCAGTCCAGAAAGTCATAGACGGACGGAAATGACTCGACCAACAGACCACTGGCAAGGCACTGACAAATGATTGGACAGCCAGAATTACCAGTCTCCCGCGGACATCATTTTGTGTTTTGACCGTTACCGTAGATGGAGCGCCGACGATCAGGGTGTTTGCGCTGTATAGGAAGAAGGGCCCTTTTTGACAGAGTTTTGAGTGTATGACATTGGGAAAAAATTGGCGCTCTAAATCGATGAAACTCGGTCCGATACGGTCCGCCCTTTCTGCTTTTTGGTTTCTCCAGATCCTCGAAGACTTACAGTATCCGAGTTGAGCGTCATCCAGGTTTCAATAACATCCCGGTTTCAATAAGGGCGATGTCGGGAATACGATGTCTAACCGGAGTGCGATGAGTAAATTACATAAAATGAAGCTGAGTCAGAGGTAGGCAGCCGCACACCGCGGGTTTATTACCGTAAAGTTATCACTAATCAGTTCCTGCGATTTCCGGGATCGCTTTATATCGGAACACACACACGACTGGCGTGGGTCGTCGCAACCAACAATGTCGTCTACCCACTGCCGTAATGATTCCGCAACTCCCGAGAAAGGGGTTCAAGTTCAGCCTCTGCCACCTCGACCCACATCGATTCTGCATCGAACACCGTGGCAACTGCCAGTTGCGGTCAGTGGGCAAGGGATTTACATCACGCTCGAAGATGGACGAGAAGTTATTGATGCGGTTGGGGGCGCCGCCGTCGCCTGCATCGGGAATGGTCATCCGGTCGTGCGTGAGGCCATAAAGGAGCAGGTGGACAAGCTCGCTTGTGAGTGGCCATCTCAATTTCGGGGGCATGAATACGGGTTTCACGAGTAGCGCGGCGTGTCTAGATGTTTACAATATGCAGTTGTCGAATGAGCCTGCTGAAGAACTTGCTAGAATTCTGATTGATTCCGGGAAAGGAGCTTTCGAGCTTTGTGGCTTTTTCGCCGGGGGTGCGTGTGTTCTTCCCGGAAATATTTGGTAGGGACTCAATCGAAGTCAATACTCGTTTAGGTTCCGAGGCAATGGAGGGCGCCATCAAGCTTGCTCGTCAGGTCGGATCAGCTTTTCGGAGTTCGGTAGTTTTCTTCAATGACGACTTTGAATATTTCATTTCAGTACTGGTATGAACAGAAGCAGCCGCAACGCAAGAATTTCATTTCTAGGAACCTTTCCTACCACGGCAATACCGTTACTACACTATCTTTGTCGGGACACCCCGCGCGTCGCAAACCATATGATGAAATTCTCCAACATGAGACCTTTCATAGAGTGTCGCCAGCCTACGCAAAGCGCTTTAGATACCCGGAAGAAACCGAGGAGCAGTACGTGGAAAGGCTCCGCCAGGAACTCGAGGACAAGTTTCTGGAGCTTGGACCAGATACCGTCATAGGATGTAAGTCTTCTCCTACCTTGACGGGTAAGGGCTAAGGGCTAAGGGCCGGTGCCCCTTTAAAGTTGTGGCCGAAACCGTGGTCGGAGCGACTACTGGTGCACTCCCTGCACCTAAAGGTTACTTCAAAGCTATGAAATCCGTTTGTAGAAAGCATGGCGCTCTATTTATCCTAGATGAAGTCATGTGTGGAATGGGCCGTGAGTCACCCTGGTTTGCCTTGAGGCACTTCATAGACTGAGGGGTTGATGGGTGACTTAGGGATGAGTACAACACATGCCTGGGAGAGCTTCGGTGACAACGAGCCACCGGACATACAAGCAGTTGCCAAGGGTCTCGGTGGGGGGTGTGTAGCTTCTTGATCGTACCTTGTAGTGGCGTTTTTCTGACTTTGGCATAGATACGCCTCCATCGGTGCCGTCCTTATATCGAAACGGGTCGCTGACGGAATCCGGGACAATAATGGTTTCTGGAAACATGGGCATACGTACATGGTTTATTCTAATCACATTTTTCTCGTCTTTCGGTTGAATGTGACTTGTATGACCAGGCGCATCCGTTGTCTTGTGCAGCTGCGATTGCTGTGCAAAAGGTGATTGCAGCAGAGAACCTTCTCGAAAATGGGCGCCAGACCGGCGAATACTTGGCTCGCCTCCTTGGCGAGCGCCTACAGTCACCTGGTGCACTTGCACAGCCCTTCGTGTTCGACGTGCGGGGTGGGGGATCGTTCTGGGCTGTCGAGTTTGACTCGAGGAGACTGGATCTGAAGGGAGAACAGTTGGCGATGGTTGTGCAGGCGCGGTGCTTGGCAAGAGGACTGATCGTGATGGGGATGACAGGGGGGGCGAATATGAAAGGGACGGAGGGGGATCTAATAATATTTGCGCCGGCATATAATATTAGCAGAGAGGAGGTGGAAAGGGTGGTGGAGATATTTGTGTCTAGCTTGGAGGAAGTGTTGGTGGAGTCAGGACAGGTGTAATGGACAGACCAGACGTGCCACGAGCGGAGATTGGCCCTCAACCCTCTTCATTTTGACCTTCACCTACGCCTTACTTTTCTTTTCTTCTCCAATCAACCAATCCACACTGCTCTCAATGGCTGGCGGCCAGCTCTAAATGGACTTATCACATACTCACTCTCAACAAGCCAACACTGCCAGCCTTCCCCAGCCCACTGAACTTTCCTCTACCACTCATCCTTCCCTTCACTCCAACACAACCCCTTCAGACTCTTCCCGCACCCTTCGATCAACAACACGCGCTCGGGCAGCAAAGCAGAAAGTGGCCCAAGACAACGACATTCCAGATCAGACAACGTCAGCCCCCGCAGAATCCTCTTCTCGTCAAACTCGCTCCAACTACCAACCTTATCCTCCCAAACGCACTCGTGACACCAAAGGCAAGGGCAAGTCCCAAGAAACAACAGAAGAACAGTCCACCTCTCGTACCAGCAGGAAGTACGTACAATCTGACTGACTCAGCCTCACTATTTACACATACTGAACAATTCTTCCCTCCTCAGAGGCCGCCGTACGACTTATCCCATCACTTCTTCCTCTCTTACTATCAACGAACCCATTCGCGACACTAAGGGCAAGAAACGTGCTGCCCCAGAAGCCCTCCCTGAAGAACTTTCCGCTAGTGTCCTTGCTGGACCCTCCAAGCGTCCCCGTCCAGCCCCAACCGCTTACGCGCTTCGTTCCCGTTCAGACATAACCCAACTTTCAGTATCCGAGATGCCGAAAAAAATCAGGTGATTTGTCAACATTGGCACTTTGTAATCCTAGCCCTTGTTTACTAATTCGATAGACAAAGTACAACGGCGAAAGGAAAAGTTGCTGCTGCGAAGAGCAAGGCTATAGCAACTCCTGGCCCTTCGCGCGTCGAAGACGAGGATGTTGACATGATGGACGTTGAATACAAGCACGAGGGTTCCGATCATGATGATCAGATCGACCTTGCGCATGACGATCGTGATGCGGGCGAGGACGAAGATGGGAACGAGAATATTGGTGGAAGGCCTGCCGGCGATGGTGCAGGCGAAGAAGACGGAGGTGGCATAGCTAACGATATCGGAGGTCTACCCCGCGGCTTCGCAGGGCTCGACGAGAGCGCGGCGATGGCCATCTTTGGCAGACTACCGGCAGCTAGGCTCTTACATGTCCGGGCTTAGCTCGCGCCTCAAGACGATGCTCAATAACATCAAGACGAGCGCAGACCCAACAACTCGTGTTGTGACGCTCCAAGAACTTAGCGAGTTGCTCAGTATCAGCACTGAGGACACACTCGCAGGCTCGTTCCAGGTTGACGCGTTTGTACGCGAGCTCGTTAAGATTCTTGGTGGCACCGGAAATGCGGCTGATGACGACGATGGTGATGACGACGACGACAGCCATGAGCACGATGAGGATGCTCAGCTCGCTGCAGTTCTTGCTCTAAGCGGAGGTGGTCAATATCAAGGCGATGAGAATCTCGAGGCTCAAGTTCTAGCCGCGCGCTGCCTGGCAAATCTCATGGAAGCCCTTCCAGGTGTTGCTCACACCGTGGTATACCATGGGGCCATCCCTGTGCTCTGTAGCAAACTTATTGAGATCTCTTACATCGATCTGGCAGAACAGACGTTGAGTGTACGCCCCTGTTACCACCTACTCGTGTCCATTTCTCACACGTCAGCTTAGACTTTGGAAAAGATCTCCGAAGAATTCCCAAGTTCAATTGTCCGTGAGAACGGTCTGGCTGCCTTACTCAATTACCTCGACTTCTTCTCGATCGCCGTACAGCGCACTGCTCTGCAGGCGGCATCAAATTGCTGCCGCAATGTTCCCCCGGAACATTTTCAGATGATTCGTGGCGTGTGGCCCATTATCCGCAATTGTCTTGGTTACTCAGATCAGCGCCTAGTCGAGTTTGCCTGCCTCTGTGTCATTCGCGTCATCGACTCGTACCATCGATCGTCATCAGAGAATCTCGAGATTCTCGTCAATGCTGAGCTCATCACGGCTGTTAACGTACTTTTACTACCTGCTGGTGGCTCTCCGTTGATCGCGGCCAACACATTCACGCAATTACTGCGCGCTCTGGCTACGTCGGCGCGTGCGAGTCCAAACATCACAATCGTACTGCTGGAAGCGGGCATCGTTGACACGCTGTATCAGATCTTGACAGGTGTCCTCCCATCATCGCGCTCAGACAGTGACGAACAAGGTAATGCTCCGGGGGGCCAGGGGCTCGGCGGAGGACTCGCCGATATGACTGTGATGCAGAACCTTGCCCACCGGCCTAAGGACCAGGTTGAGGAGGCACTGAGCCTCATTGCAGAGCTCCTGCCACCCCTGCCGAAAGGTATGCTGTGCCGCAATTGTTCGGCCCCTATAAGCTTATATTTGTAATTGAGATGGCGTGTACGACCACAAGGCATACACTGAGAAATCTCTTGGGAGAATGATTAAGGCAAAGGCAAAAGCCGACCGCGCTGCGGCACGCCATGCGCAACAAACGCAAATGCATGCGCTTGGCGTATCCACACCATCGTCTTCTACAACTGCAACGCCCGGACCCGCATCGGAGACCGCGACGCCAACACCAGCTGATAGTCCACATGAGGCCGACGAGCCGACTCCCCCCAGCAAAGAGTCTCCTGACCGGACGGAGATGTTACGCGGAAAGCCGGATGTCGTTGGCAGGTTTATGCGGCTTATTGTGCCTATCTTGGTGGACGTATATGCAGCAAGCGTCATCACTACCGTGAGGATCAAGACACTTACGGGCCTTCTCAAGGCCATCAGCTACTTAGATGCTGATGGGATTAAGCGAGTTCTAACTGTAAGTAGAGATTCTACAAGGTTCTTCATGCTGGGGATTAACCGAACACATATTTCCTAGTCTGTACCCATCGCCAGCTTTGCGTCGTCTATCTTGTCATCCAAGGACCACCCGACCCTCGTTATTGGTGCTTTGCAACTCGTCGAACTTCTCCTTGCCAAGTGTCCCGAAGAGTACCGACCAGCCTTTCGAAGAGAGGGTGTATTTCACGAAGTCGGGCTGCTTGCCGAACGCACGTTGATCTCCTCAAAGAAGAAAGGTAGTAGTAGCGACAAGGACAAGGACAAAGACCTGTCTGATGCTTCGTCAGCGCCTGATCTTCCACCACCCCCTCCCATTTCTGTCTCCCCCGCGATTGCTGCCGGCATTCCGGGTTTTAAGAAGCTGTCGTCACTCTCACTGGACCCGGAAGACGCAGTGACACTGCGAGGGCGTGTCATTCGCCTCCGGTACCTACCGAGTAAGGAAAGCGCTGATGCCGATAATGTATTTGCAACGCTGCGCCGGCTGGTCGACCGTATTTCCGGCCCATCCGCTAGCGAGAAAGAGGTCAGTAACGCATTGAAAGAACTTGCGACACTGTTTACCTCGGCGCATACTTCCGTGTCGAGCTTTGAGCTCCTGCAAAGTGGCGTCATAGATGTATTGCTTCAATTTGCCACCGACAAGTCACGAAACCGTACGTGATGTTTAAAGTTTATTTCTGAATGTCTATTTATTATAATTGGTTCGCCTTAGTTCCTATCGCTCGGCGCCAGGAGCTGCTACTCGATACTTTTACTGCCCGCAAGTCGAAGGCGCTCGCTGGTTCGCAGACACCCTTCGCTATCTTTGTAAAGAAACTACAAGAGAGCTTGACGCGGATGGAGGCATTCGACGTCGTTACCGTTACCCAAGGGATGGACGGTACGCTTTCCTCCACTTACAAAGCAGACCACATTCTCATAACCTTGTCGTAGATTCGAAGCGAAGCAGTTCACCATCGCTCCTAGCTCGGCAACTGCGTCTACGGTTGGTTTCTTCCGAAGGATCTGATATCCCAAAAAACTTCAACAACATTGTTGTATCCATCCATG
This sequence comes from Russula emetica, assembly GCA_015178925.1. Lineage (NCBI taxonomy): Eukaryota > Fungi > Basidiomycota > Agaricomycetes > Russulales > Russulaceae > Russula > Russula emetica. The sequence continues at coordinate 100,898 of WHVC01000081.1, read as the reverse complement.
CTATTGCGACCTTCCAGGCTCTACACGATTACCTCCGGCCTCGTGTTTCTGGTCTGATGTTCAGCGGATCGCGTCTCAGCGGCATGCTGGCCGCTCTTGCGGGTGTCACATCGGGCGGCCTCTCTTCAAGTTCTACCAAACAACCGGAACAACCGGAAGCTAGTACGTCTGCCGGCCCCTCCACCACTGTCGAGCGCAGGCGCAGTCAAAGACTCAGCGCGAAAAATGCTGCAGCTGCCAGTGAAGCCGCCGCCGAACCCCCCACCGAGGAGATTGGCCCGTCTAATCCACCGCTGCCTCCCCTTAGCTCGAGCACAGAGCCACCACCGTCTGCTGTGGGCGAGGATAGTTTCGGTGACAATGCCGAGTTTACTGCGGATTTCACAGATGACGATATGGAAGCTGAGGTTCGTATTTCACTCTATAACCGAAGTCCAATTTAGGTGACCTATTGTTAGGTATTTGACGACGAGATAGACCCTGATAATGGGTCCACGGATAAGACAGTCACATTATCGGTTGCCGAAGGTCTGTGCTTGCGTATGCTTCCTCTGATAGCCGATTAAGCCACCCCTTTTAGATGGCTCCAAAGTTGAGGCACAGACTCCCGAAGGAACGAGGGTGGGGACACCTTCGGCCGTACCGAGTAGCTCGAAGGGATCAGGGCCACGAGGTTGGTCATCCGGGAAGGGTTCGTACGCATCTGCGCTCAAAGCCAAACAAACGGACTGGCACCTTGAGTTCTCCATGGACGACCACCCATTACCACTGGACCTCACGATCTACGGCGCCATCCACCAGCATGAACTCCGCAAGAAAAAGGCTGGGTCAGGTTCGGCGCTTCCTCCTCATTTGTTGTGGCAAGGTGTGTACACCATCAAGTTCAAGAAGGTCTCGGGACCTGCTGGAGGTAGCGGCGAGACCTCCGAGCCCGTCACGCGGAGCCGCTCTCCGACTCCATCCTTGTCTTCGCTTCCGGAGGATGCATCGCACGCAAAGATTTTACGCCTGCTTCGAGTCTTACATAGTTTGAACGTCGTAGAAGCCGAGCGGCAACATCATTCGAATCGCAGCTTGCCTGAGTCGGCGTTCGTGAACAACAAACTGTCAGCCAAACTGACGCGGCAGCTAGAGGAGCCGATGATTGTCGCAAGGTAAAGTCCAACCTTTCACCTTTATGGCCACCTCGTTTATGAATTGCTGTAGTCAATGTCTCCCTGATTGGGCGCTCGACCTACCTCAACATTTCCCATTCTTATTCCCCTTCGCAACGAGATATAACTTTTTGCAGTCGACCTCGTTCGGTTATGCCCGCCTCATCCTTAAATGGCAGAGCCAACAAACCCGCTCTCAAGACAGCTCGCGGAGAGATGACGGGGTTGGCTTCCTTGGCCGGTTGCAACGACAAAAGGTCCGGATCTCGCGAAAACACATTCTAGAGAGCGCCATGAAGGTCTTCGAGTTGTACGGCTCGTCATCTTCGATCCTTGAAGTGGAGTACTTTGAGGAGGTCGGCACGGGCTTGGGTCCCACGCTCGAGTTTTATGCTCTCGTGTCGCGAGAGTTTGCAAGACGTGACCTGAAGATCTGGCGCGACGATGATCCGTTGCGGCCTGGTCCCTATGTCTTCCATCCTAGGGGACTGTTCCCGGCGCCAATAAGTGCTGAGGACATAGCAAATGATGGCGATCCGAAGCGCATGCATATCATTCGTGTTATCGGCCAGTTTGTAGCCAAGGCGATGCTGGATTCGCGGATCATCGACATGTCGTTCAATAAAGTGTTTCTCAAGCTTGCTCTCGGGGAAGAAGTTCCGCTCACTATTGACACGCTGAAGGTTCGTAGGTTGCTTAGATGCGTAGACATGTCGCTCATGTTTTTGAAGCTTGTCGATGAGGACCTGGCAAAATCGTTGGAGAAGCTAAGAACCCTCACGGCGTCAACAAGGCCTTTTGAGAAGGTAAGCTTCTTCGGACGTAGTTGGCCTGTTTAGCTGATATGATGATAGCTGCAGAGGCTCTTGAGAGAGAAGGTCGATGTCGAAGACCTGGCACTAGACTTCACAATTCCAGGATACGATATTGAGCTCAGGGTGAGATCATCTCTCATCAACACTTGGTCGTCAGAGCTGACTACTTCCCAGCCAAACGGCAGGAATATTACCGTGACCTCAGAAAACGTCGAGGAGTATATCGCAGAGGTTCTCGAGGCCATCCTCGGACAAGGCGCCAGATTGCAGGCTAAGGCATTCCGAGAAGGATTCTCAAAAGTATTCCCGATCACCGATCTTCAGGCATTTGCGCTCGACGAATTAGTTATGCTCTTCGGTAACGCGGAGGAAGACTGGTCCGTCGAAAGTGAGAGCTTCGCTTTTATCATAAAGCACGTTGAGATCTAACCCTTGTCTAGCGCTAAACGAGGCTCTCAAGGCAGACCATGGATTCAATGTCGAGAGCCGAACAATCCGAAATTTGGTTGAAATCATGTCTGAGTTTGACGTGCCGATGCGCAGGCATTATCTCCAGTTCCTCACCGGAAGCCCGAAACTTCCCATAGGAGGTTAGTACTTTATTTGGTGTTCGGCGGTTCAAGCTCACGCTCGTGCGTCTATAAAGGTTTCCGTGGGCTCAACCCGGCGTTGACGGTGGTACGCAAGCCGCACGAGGCACCGCTCAAGGCGGATGACTATCTGCCCAGTGTGATGACATGCGTGAACTACCTGAAGTTGCCGGAATATAGCTCAAAGGCGGTAATGCTGGAGAAGTTACAGGTGGCTATGAAAGAAGGTGTAGGGAGCTTCCATTTATCTTAGTGGTGGCAAAGATTAGTTAAGCCCGTACGGTATGCATTGTGGAAGTTGAATGTATCACTGGTAGGTAGAAAGGTCTCCTTTGTAGTACGCAACTCTTGTCTATTACAATAATTCACTTAGTGTTTGCTTTCCGTGACTCGGAGTGAATGTGCTGAGTCAGCAACAACTTACAACACCATCGAGATGCTGTCAGCTCAAGATATACTTCTTCCTCTGCTTCCACCATGTCCAAACACCATCCCGGTGCGTGTGCATGAGTTCTATTTTTTCTTGGTCTGACATCAAAGCTTAGATCTGATTATGTGTAGACGCCAACCAGGAATAGGCAAGTCCCTCATTATTACATTTGGCCTGACCAAGTCACCCATTTTCTTTATTTATTTTTTCCCTTTAGCTATTGGCCGTCTCTGTGAGAAATGCGATGGAAAGTGGTAAGCACCCTTTCCTTTTTTTTCTTTTTCTTTTTTTGGAACCATGGGTCGTGCTGACGAATCTTTTTCTTCTGTATGGTGGGTGGGTTCAGTCCCGTTTGCGACTCATACGTTCGTCCAGAAACGCTCGTGAGGATTTGTGACGAGTGCAATTTTGGAACTTATGGTGGACGCTGTATCATCTGTGGTTCTCCAGGTGAGGAATCTCTCTTTATATAATCTCCCCCACCCCACCCCGCTACCCATACGCTCACTCGGTTGTTCGTTACTCACATACGTGTCCTTTCCCTTTCCTCGTCATATTTAGGGATCTCGGATGCTTATTATTGTGCCGAGTGTACGCGCTTGGAGAAAGATCGTGATGGATGTCCCAAAATTGTCAACCTTGGTGCTAGTAGAACAGACTTATTCTATGAGCGGCGTCGTCTCGGTGCGTTTGTTACCCGCGCTCAATACTTTTCGTTCGTATATGTCTGACCGACTGTCTTTTCCAGGCTTCAAGAAGGGGTAGCCTACGCCACTACTCGTCCTCTGAAATCTTGTTATATTATGTTCATGCGGTACAAATCCCGACAAAATACGATAGATACAGATCGACTACAGACACAGTGGTGGCAATCAACAAGCGAGAGTCATGTGAAGCGTTGGTCATGTCATGGGCGATAGATGGCATTAGTTAAGACAGGTTTACCATTCGAGGTTTCCAACTCGGCAAAAATTCTGCCGAGTGAGAACATGATTAATGAGAATATATTATAAATTTGTGTGCAAAACGGGCGCACTGGAATTTATGCATGTCTACGGGGGCCTTGAACACAAGGAAGATGTGAGTGTTGTCGTGGGTGTCGAGTCCCTCGCAATCGGCGCAAAGGTCCTTAGCGCAGAAAGCACAGCGGTACCACTTTCCGACAATGCGATGCATGTGCCTGTCGCAAAGCGCGAAGGTATGGGTAAGGCCGCGCAGATAAGCTAGAGGCACTTGCGGTTAGACGCGAGTTATAAATTCTGGTGAAATTACATACCCTCTGGATCGCCCGATATTTCGGCAGCAGGAGAGCCCGGTGCGGGGCCTGCTGGATCCTTATACCTGCAACAAAGAAGGTATCAGATGTCTGTCGCGCGGATAGCTCATCATTTTCCTACAAGACTGGGATGATAGGAAATTCTGACTCCAAAGGACCCGGGTAGTCCATCGGCCGAGGGATTTTGATAAATACGTGCATCGGGTCGTGGACCTTGTATGACTTGAGCTCGCAGTCCGAGCACTGTAGCACCGACGGTTAGAGAGCGAGATTCGTATTATATTAATATTAAAAGAACTGGGACACACCAGATTAAAAGAGTTGGGTTTAGAGGGGCAGTTTAGACATTGGTACCTAATCCCAACGATTGGCTATGGCGAGTAGGTCTCGTCAGCAGTCGTCGCGGAAACATACGAGAAAACGCGAACCTCGCCACACGAATTGCAGACTTCCAGGTGGACATAGTCATGACCTATCTCCGTGCCGTCTTCATTGGCGTATAAAACTGTGCCGGCGGAGATGGAAGAGACACTGCTTGGACTTGAGCGCATCAGGGGTGAAATGCCACGCAAGTCAGCGTGATCACGGCCATGATGGAGGCCGTGAGCGTGTCGAGAAACGTGCTGCACCTCAGGCTTGGTCAGCGGCATAGGAATCTTAGTACCTTGATTGTCAGCGCACGCTAGCCACGGAGACTAGAAGAGACGATAACGAGTATTACCTTTAACATGATGTGTGACGAATTGTGCCCGCCCCCAGATGCATCAAGATTACCGGGCAAGCCAGCCGTCTCGCAGTTCGAACAAATGTCGATATCTATCGTCGTACAATCGACACAGTGGAAAAGGGGGCCAACAATGTCCTGCTGGCAACTGCATCCACCTCAGAAAATTGACACCGAAGTACTCAGGAAAAACGACTTACTTATAGCATTGGACACCGGGGTGCTTGACTATCGAAAAGAAGAGAGTATGGGTGTCAACGGACAAGAAAACATGTATTGCTGCCACTTACGCGGCTCGTCCGAATTGTCGAACATTCTAGCGCCATCGCCATTCGGTCTTTCACAGCGACTATTCGATTGGCGAGGGGGCTTTACCAAGAAAGGATGGATCGGATGGACATTGTGCACCTCGCTGGGTCCAATATAAGAAAGGTAAAAACATCTGAAGAAATGAGGATGCGCACTTGTAACACGCGAGGCAAATCGTAAAATCGTCGCATTTGCCACATTTATACCAATTTCCTGACAGTTGCGATTGACACCCGGAGCAATGATCCGTATTGTTCTGTTCTGTTCATGTCATGCTTATTCAGCTCACCAGAACGTGGACTACAGAAGGAAAGGAAAATCACCGACGTCCTGCCAACCATCGAAGCCCGCACCCCATATCTGGAACAAGAATGCGTGTCGCAAGTCTCCTTTGCGCTTAGGGGCGCTCCGACGAGCGATTGCAAGCTCTTGGGGTGTTGGTGGTAATTTCGGACTGTCCACACTGACAGGTAATGCGTGATCGCGGCCGACCTTTTCGAAGCAGGTATGACAAAGCTCATATCCAACGCGCGTTGTCGGGGATGAAGATCCTGACGAGCTTGGAGGAACCAATGTCGATTGGGAGCCAAAGCTTTTGCAGAATATTGTTTGTGTGGGCGAATGAGAAGGTAAGGCAGGTAGGGGCTTGGAGTCTGACGAGTATATGGGCATGCCGGTGTTGGAGGAGGTACACGGTGTGACTGGGTCGCGATGTGCGCGGGGTGGGTAGGATGGCTCTTGTAGTTCATACTCGGTACTATTCCCACGATGATGGTAATGGGAGGGGGGGGCACGACTCTTGCCCTTTCCCACACCGGCGGCTGCGGCTGCGGCTGCGGCAAGCGCAGTACGTGACATGGGCGTCTTCTCGCCGCAAGTTGTGCAAATGTACTTGAACTGGTCGAGGACAATCCCACATTCTGAGCAGTCTGTAACCACTTCGGGCACCAGAAGCTCGTGAAGATGGTTCGTGGCGTTGTCTATAAGTGTGGATTGAGAAATGGAGTAATTCTTGGAACATGTGGCTTACTAGGCTGAGTCCCATTCACGACTTCGTACTCGAGATCACCCGTAGATTCAGAGGACCCGAAGCTAGTAAGGTTATAATACAATTTTCCACGCTCATCCCTTTGAAGCGAGATACCCATATCGGAGTTCACGTCGGAAAACGGAGAGTCATTGAGGGAGGATATATCATCGCTCGTTGAGGGTACCACGCCGAGTATAGCCTTCTGTATAGTGCTTTGATTTTGGAGCCAGGCCTTCCCTCTGTCGGTCTCGAGGATTGTCCGATCATGGACAGAGGGAGGACTCCGCTGTTCCTCAAGTTTAAGACGTTCAAATACGGCCAAATGGTGATCCGGATAAGAGTCTGTTAGGCTACCCGCAGTCATCTCTTCTTCAACAGATGATGCACGTGAGCCGATATTGAAAATCCGTGACCGAGAAGGTTTAAGCGATGCTTTGCTTGAAGAGGAATTTCCCGCAGAGCGCGAAGCACCATTCAAAATCTTCTTGAAAAGGGACGAATCGGCCTTGGCCTTGCCTCGAGGAGCGCGCGTGTCTTTTGAGCTTACAGTCACGGCATCGTCATCTTGAGAAGAACTTGAGAGCTCCCCTGGGAGGAAGGATACTTGACTTCCTTCTGGCGAGTCTCCCTCTCTCACTGAGGAGGTCTCGGAGAGACTGAGGACGTCAAGATCAACACAGATTTCGACGAGCACGGTGATCTTGGGATGTCGCGAGGAGCTGCGTGGCGCGAAGACAGAAGAGACGGATCCCTCTCCGCCGCCGGACTGGAAGAAGTCGATAGCATCAATGAGCGAGACTTCATCTTCAATTAGATGCCAATCATTTTCATCGTCCTTCCATTGTATCGTGAAGGGCCCCGCCAACTGGAAGTGCTTCGTAATCTGGGACATGTAGTTTCAGTATGAGAGAGATGGTCAAGGAGGGATGGGAGACCTGTTCCTCGAGCCCGTCGTATGTACAAGTGCGGGCAGTCCGGAAAGAGAGCTTCGATTTACGAGTGTTGTAGTTGCATTTGACGACCAAAGGCTTGTCGGGCAGATTGGATCCTGGGGGATCTGAGAACGGAGAGGGACCATCGCTCATCTCTGTGTGCAGTGGACGGTGCCAAAGGCCCAGTCAGTTAGTCCCGGGACCGCAGCAGCAGCGCAGTGATCGATTACGTAAGTATTTTCGATCACATGGCAGTGTGTACGCGCGTTCGTATCACATGGGCCCAATTTGTCGCCCTTGTGGCAGGGTAGCGCACCCCCTTCTGGAATGGCACTTGCATGGCCGATGACAACGCAAAATAAGGCATAATGGGACGAGATGTTCGTATGGCGGTAGCGCGGTTATGGACTACCGGAAGGTGATACACAAATTCAAAGTATTGCTTAAATGTACACGGACATGCGGGCGACGCATGATATCGTATTGCCTCTTCTCTAGGTTGTCTCTACATTGTCGCGCTTGATATATTTACTGTAACAGCACAAAAGGCAAAAATCCATAAAATCAAGCCTTATTACCAAGTGGTCGCGAATTCAGCAGGGGCACACACAGGATGACTCAGAAACAGAAGGCGAAAACTGAGATATAATGTGACCAGAACAGTAGGTCACCTTCAAGGCTTCAAGTATTGTGTGGGGCTCACAGGAAGCGAGTCTCAGAGGCGCGGCGGTGCACGTATTCGTGCGTTTGTACTGGTTTTTTTTTTTTTTTTTTTTTTTTTAGAATCCGCATTTTTTACACGCTGCATGTATGTAGTTACAAAGACGCGTGCGGGCGACAAGACCGCCCGGTTGGTAGGAATGGGAGTGCAATGGGGAATATGTGTTGTGAGGTGGTGTGTGGGTAGTGGAATTGAGACGGGGCCATGAGGCCCCTGCAGTTATCCATGGTCCTCGTCCTCGTCCTCCTCCGGCGGCGCCTCGCGCCGCCATGGTCTAATGCACGCCTGTGACGCTGCCAAGAAGTTTCCTAAGGCCTCGCCTCCTTTCTCCGTGCCAAGGATGATTGATAGTGAGAGTGTGTTCGATACAGGCAGGAGGAATTGCCTCCGTGCAGCGGTGTGTAGCGGGCATGCCGCGATGACATGTTGCGCCGTTTGGAGGGGTTCCCCGCACTGGCAATGATGTGGGTCAAATGAACTAGGGCGGAAGCGGGCAGTGTACTCGCCGGTGAATGCGTGACCCGTGAGGAGTCGTATACATGTGGCCACTATGGGCCTTGGGAATTTGGTGATGCCCCGGGTGAAGGGGGGAAGACTGCCATCTGGTGGGTTAGTGTAGGGATGGTAAGGTTCAGTTCAGAACCTTGGTTTGAACCTGAACCCAGCCGAACCTGACCATGGTTCGGTTTAGTGTTTCGGCGGCTACAAGAGCCGAGCCGAGCCGTTAGCCGAGCCACAATTAGCCGGGCAGTCAGCTTGTTAGCCGAGCTGTGCCGTGGGCACCCATGCCACTTAGCCGCGCCGAGCCGTGCCGCCAAAATAGCCGGCGTTTCTCCGGCTAGAGTGCGGCTCAGCTCCCAATCCAGATCGCGAAAATTGTAGTCAAATCTTAGTTCCCATACATCAAACTACAGCTCTACAACAAAATCGACGCGTGATACATCATCGCCTACATGTACCTCAAAGCCCAACGTCTCAAACTACAAAAACATGCTACTTCCAGGACCTTGTACGAGTGGCCCGAGCGGGTGTTTGATGTATGTACCGAGACGGTTTAGCAATCGCGCGAGTCGAAGAGCGAAGGCTAAATAAATCTAGTTAGTGCCGCTATTCATAGAGGGCGAGGTCACTTACACCCAACTAGTGAAGATAGGTGCACGGTCCACGCTGACATGGGGTGGTGCTTTGATGGGCTGATCAGTCACGGTTTCCGAGCACTGTAAGAGGATGGAATGAAGGAACTGATAGTCCGGTTTCTTGTCAAAGCCAAGAGAACGGACATAGGTGACGAATTTGCAGAAGGGAGCGGGTAAGTCTTCGCACAGCTCTTCCACTGTGATCGATGTTTTCTTACGGAGGACTACCTCCTCGTCGTTGCCTGCGGAATTGCTGGTCCAAGGCAACTTGCCGAGTGCTGAATAAATGATGGTATAGGCGAGAGACTCTAGGTCATCACGACGCGACTGGACATTGCCTTGCTGGCCACTGATGGATGCGAACGGAAGGGTACCAACGATCGAATGATTCGTTGTGAAAGGGATATGTAAATAAGTTGCGGGATTACGGAACAATCGTGCCAAGCCGAAATCGATGAGAAAGAGGGTAGGAGGAAGGTTATCAGCACGAATCATGAAATTCCCAGGTTTAATGTCACGATGGATGTAGTGTCGATCATGAAGTGACTGGACTGCTAAGAGCTGCATGTGAGGGTGTGTTTAGGTTTAGTATGATTGTTTGTTTTATATAACGTACCATTTGGGTGGCGTACGAGAATGTCTTCCTGTGGTCAAACTCAAGCTGATCGATCAGGTCGCCCAGTGAAGTTCCGAGATGATCGAGGACAATAACTTCATATATACTTTCCTTGCCGTACCAGAGTACTCGAGGGATTCCTCTGCCACCGGCGATAGTTGTATACACGTTGTGTTCATGACTGAGCCTTGAAGGTAAGCCGCATGGGTGCCCTATCTTCACAGCAACATCACCCCCCGTCGCAATGTCTTTTCCTAGATAGACACTCCCTAACGAACTCAGGAAAGTGTGTCAAACTCGAGTCAGAGTCGAGCTCACCAGATCCCCCAGTACCGAGTAGGTTACATACTCTGTACCGGCCACCAACACGCACAATATCTGACTTCGAGGGAGAGAATCGCTTCTCCTAGGTATGTCATGGATTTCGAAGGCGCGTAGTCGTCATCAACGTTAAGAGAGAGAAATGATGGGTAAAGTCAACTTGGGGGATGCGTTGGTTCACTAAATTGCGAACTCCGATGTCAAATAAACACCAACAATATCGCACGCAACTGCTGTGCGATCATCTCTGTCAGTACAGACAGTAACGTGGCCAAGGAAAATATATTCTCATTGCAGTGACGTAAAAAAGCTGGGGTTAAGACTCGCAATCATCGTACTTAATAAGGTCATTCAACAAATTGTCAAACGAAACAACAGGATCATCCACAAAGAGAGAGCTAAGCTTGCCAGTTGGCACCGACATACTCATGGCAGCTTCCGATATTGACCATCCGTTCATGAAGTTGAGGCGTTCTTTCTTGAGTGAATATTTCAGCATTTGAAGGGCCTCCATGAGAATTGGGCTGATTCGGTTTCGCTTCGCGGTGTCCGTGTCCTTTGCTGACGAGAACACACGCTCGCAAGGGACGGACGTTGCCTGGATCGGGAGATAATCCATCGCGATTGAGAACAGTGTTGGGAGTTCCAACCTATTAGCCTATTGAGGGAGTTAGTTGTAGTACCAAAACACCATTCAATTATAGGAATCACCTCACCTCCCAGAACCGCAGGATGTTGGTCTCCTCAGACGAGATTGGACCCGAAACATATTTTTGGAATTCAACATCCACACTGGACACATTACGTGTGGACTTTTTTTTGTATACAGAATCTTGGACTTTGAATCGCGTTGGAGCCACAGAAACCACTGGATCGGGTTGGACAGGGGAATCCGTTGTTGTAGCTTCAGACGTTGACGACTTCTGGCTACGGTACTGACGCATCTGCAAGTCGTGAGAAAGATGACTGAGGAGTTGAATTGTGTAGTCTTACGAGCGCCAGAATGATATCTTTGGCACGCCGGATATAGTGACCTTCCCATTCAGCTTGGATCCACGAGAGGCGCATAGCAGGGTTGAGGACTGTTCAATGAAGTCAGAGGTTAGAGGTTAGAGCGACAAATCTTGATTCAAAGACTGACACATTGTGACGACATAAGCGTCTGTATCGTCCATTCGAATGTAGTATTTCTTTGCCCACCGCAGGCCGATTTCCGTCCAGGGCTGGAGCATCTCATGCTGTTCCCCGAGTTTTTCCCATTCTGTCATAAACATCTCAAAACTGGATATCGCACGCGACAAAACCGGTGTGGATTCGGACGACATGCTTTGTTGACACGTGTGCGGAACCTGTTGTCACATGAGTGACTGTCCATGGGTTAAATAGACGACTCACGCTCAAGACAGTTTCTAACCCTTCAAGGATGTACCAATCAATTTCCAACAGCTTCCAATCGGAGAAGTCAACCAATTCAGTGTTAAGATACCGATCGAGAGCCTACATTAGATATTTGATTAGTCTCCACTGTAACACCGTCCAGTCGCTGAGATGAACTTACCGGCCGGAGAACTCTTAGACGTCGCAGCATCATAAAAACCGAATCCCACCTCGTCTTCACATCCCTCAGAAGTTGAAGCTCGGGAACTTGGACAATACGACGTTTGCCACTCTGAGTTTTTTCAGAGAACCATTGTCGTTCGTTTCCGTCTTGGATGAACTTACGAAAGCCTTCCCTGCGTTGGTCCGAAGAGCGTAAAAGACGAATAATTCTGCGAGCACGCCTGAGGGGATCGCGCTTGATACCCGCAACCCATTCCTTAAGGTTAGAATGTCATCGTAGCAATCACCCAGCTTCAACTCGTCAATATGGTGATCACCAATATCAATGTCACCACCATCCAATTCATCCTCGGAGTCATCGCAATCTATGTGGTTTGAATCGACGGCAACTTTGAGCTCGGAGAGATACCCCTTTGAAACAGACGTCATTGATGAAATGACGTGAGACGAACAGATGTTAATGATGTGTGCGTAACACCGGACGCGATGTTTAAGATGATCGAAGTCAGCTGTGGCGAACGCCTCACGTTCGGCGAGCAGAGACTCTAGCTCTTCCATGGCTACAGCGTTGTTCTCGGCGTTGTCGAGCGTAAAGTGGCCGATCTACAAAGAGTAAGGCAAACGTGCGAATAGATATCATATGAAATACATACCTTGAGTGTAACATTAGCTCGATCAAGTAGGTGTAGGATATTCTTCGCTATATTGACGCCTGTGTGTTTCTTCTTGAGGCGATGAAAGCCGATAAGTGCAGCATTAAGTGCGAGGCGTCCACTTGACTCGTCACTTGAGATCCAGTGTGCGGTCAACGCTAAGTAGGCCTCTAGGTTCGCGTTTGACCAGACGTCTGAAGTGAAACTGATCCGCCCGCAGGATTTCTATGACCGAAGACAGTTGACAAAGCGGAAAGACAAAATGACTATACCCACAGAAAGGTCCGATTTCAACCGTTCGAATGAATTCCACCATTCACTGATGACTGCTTCCCTCATCTTATCGCGGCGAGGGATGTCGGCGTCAACGAGAGTCTTGCAAAGAACCATACACATCTGTCGAAACTCGGGGCATTCTACAACACGAATCGACTGAAGACTAGTGAGAGTGTGAAAGCACGCGAGATCGTCGGGACTCACCTGATCATCTGCAACTACGAAGCGAACGAGATGCTCCAGGAACGCCTCTGGTGAAAATGATGGGAGCTCGGGGTCGCGTTTGTTGCGAGCATCGTGGGTAGATGGATCGCCCAATTCGCTCGATAGCTTATATGACCACTTGTGCTGTAAAACAGCGCCATCGTACTCCTCAGCGTGTATTTGGCGGAGATGCCGTCGAAGATTCGTGTTTCCGGTATTTGGCCCGTAGATATAATTAGCTACACCATCGGGGAGCGTAGACTTATCGGTGCCATATATCTCGCTGCTTGTTGTAAGAAAACAGAATAGATATTCGAAAGTCCGTACGTACGAGCATAGCTTGCAGATTTTAGGTGGAGGCGTTTCTCCGTTCGAAGAACGCTTGCCTCTAGTACAACCCATGCCAGTGAAGAAGTGCACAAGATCGAGGGCTACATTTGATTTAACTGGTCTATTGAGGGCGTCAGCTTGTTGGGGACTCGTTCTCTGAGGCTCTAGCTTAGGCGAGGGATTTGGAGGACCAGATATGTCAGATATCTCGTCGTCATCGTCTATCCCCTGCAAGTCGAATTCTTCGGCACTGACGACTGCGTCGAGTTGGGTGGTAGTTGCCTAGATTAACTGGTGAGTCTCTCAAGACTAAAGGTACATAGAGGGCCCAGAAAAATCACCTTTGATCGGGTCTGAGACGAGCCAACGGGACGTGCGCTCGGGCGACGAGAACCACCCTTGGCATTGACTTGTCCCACAGCCACAGGTGCAGCTACTGATGACGGTTCAAGGGGCTGTTTTGTCTTGCATGGAGCCATGGCACGAAGAGAAACCAAAGGATCAGTGAGAACAGGGGATTCAAGAGAAATGGGGAATCGAGAGAACAGGGGATTTGTGACGCCAGTGCATTGCTTGTGGGCCGAGACTTGTGCTACCCACGGGCACTCCACGGAAAATGACCAAAATAACCAAATAGATTACGTCCATGACATTGACGTTGAATTGCGGGTCCATCGGCAAGCATTGGGCGAGCGACTCAAAATCAAAATGTGTGCACTGTGCAAGCGCCGAACCGCTGGGCCTGGGAACGATACTTTGATGGCGTTCTGACGGTCGCTAAACCCAAAGTGAGTGCAAGTGAACAGGATAACTAAGACGAGATGAGGACCTTGGGAAGTAAGATGGGCAGTGAATGGGTGAGCCGCAAGCAGCGAAGGGAGTGCACGTGCACATGCCACGATGTCAGTCTTGTCAACCGTTATCGGTTAGATCGTGTACGTTCAATTGAGTCGCGTACGTTCATGTGAATCAGATTCATGACTCAGAATACTCGGATCGGATCACATCACACTGGACAGACAGGCAACGCACGCCGCACATACAGTACAAACGTGAGAGATGCAACAGTACCACTGCTATACCACTGCACCACTGCTAACCCTGCCGCTTGCTCGCCGACACCATATAAAAAGCCTTCTCTTCGGCCACAGACCTCGACCGCTTGGAACCGGAATGGGTGATGCAAACCATATTTACATGGCAGAATATGCTGAGAGCTGGCCTTGTCACTGGAGGGCCACTCGTTGTCAAGGACCGTCTTGAATTAACTGAGCGTCGGGACTCACCTGATCATCTGCAACTACGAGATGCTCGAGCAGCGTGGGTGGATGCATTGCCAACTTCGCTCGATAGCTTATATGTCCATTTATACTCCAAGACTGCTTTGTCGTACTCCTCAGCATGTGCTTGGTAGAGATGCCTTCGGAGATTCGTGTTTGCGGTGGTTGGCCCATAGATATATCTGGCTACACCGGGGAGCATAGACTTATCGAATCCATATTTCTCGCTGTTTGTAACCGGCTCCTGGGACGAGGTTAGCTCGTACGCCTCGTGGACCGGGGTAAGTTCCTGAACCGGGCTAGTGCTGTATGGATTGATTGGATCACTTGTCATTGATGCGTGTAGTGCCTCGTTTTGATGTGGACGGACAGCAGGCCAGCATCGTGTTGTTTCAGATTGCTGTGCCCCTCGTGTTTGGTTTCTAATACTTTGTACGCGTTTGTAGTTTCCCTTGTGTACTTAAGGACAACCAACTTGGCCAGGTAGCGGCAAGTTGAGTCTCTTGTCTAAATAACAAAAGTCTCTTCTCTTCTTCCTTACGACGGGGTCTTATCGACGAACTGATAAGGCGGGAACCCGTTACTCCATAGTCTACCGAGTCGCTTTGAAGACTCGGCTTATGACCCAGCGTCCCACTAAGGACGCAGTCACTCGGACCAAGTACGCCTTCTGCCAGGAGGTATTCCCCGACTTAGTGCACAAGGGAGGACGCTGCACGTGCTTCGACGCCCCTCAGCCCAAGGAGGAGACAACTACTACAGACACTACGGAGCTCTAATCGTCTCGTCCATACCGGCGGTGACATTAGACTCAACTTTCTTAAAACTACGGCTAGCAGCAGCAAAGACAGCGCAGACACCAACCACCCAAGATACCTAACGAAGGAGCAGCTGATCGTCACAAGACCTAACTCAAGGATCAGAATACTCGAAGCACACGAGTCAGCCAACAAGAAAGGGAAAGCCATCCAACTGTTCTGTAGGAGCAGCGACCTAGAAATCAAAGACGCTGGACCAGTGACCCTACACAACGGAGTGTGGCACCGCATCCTACCAGGAGCAAACAGGAAAGAATTCGTACTCGGACAACCCGAACCTAGCATACATAACTTCGACATCAGCATCGAAACCAGCGACGCAACCACCCCGAGTATAGTGGTAGAAGAACTGGCCAAAGAGAAAGAACCGGCCAAAGAGAAACCGAGCAGAGACTCCTCAGACGAAGAGGACCACCAAATAGACGAGCAAATTCGCCGAAGCCCAATCCAACGGGGCACGTCCTTCGCACAAGTAGTAGCAACAAAACAGAAACCACAAACCGCCCAAACCACCCTAACGCAACCCCAAAAGACGACCACAATGGCAACCCAAACCACCACCCAAACCACCACCACTGCAACGACCGCCGCTCAAGCCAATGTCACCAAAGCCTTCCAGAAAGCCCTCCAACGCGCCCCTCCACCAGGAGGCGGTGGCGGAGGAGGAGGTGGAGGCGGAGGAGGCGGAGGCGGCGGTGGAGGAGGCGGTGGAGGAGGAGGAGGCGGTGGAGGAGCGGGACCAAACCCACTCCAACCGGTGGCCGTAGCACAGGATGTGCGAGCCATGGGCAAACTCCCGGAGACGTTCGATGGCGACAGAACCAAAGCCGATGACTTCATCGAGGAGGTAAAAGGATACCTACGCCTCAACGCGGACGTAAGCGGCTTCAACTCCCCCATGAAAAAGATCGCCTTCACCCTCACCCACATGAAAGGAGAAGACGTCACAGGATGGACCAGGGACATAGGAGCCATGCTCGACGCATTGGACCCCATCGCTGACAATATCCCCATGCTATGGGACCAGTTCTTAACGGAATTCGCCGCCCAATACCTCGATTCGGCCAAGGAAGACCGAGCCCGCACCGCCCTGCAAAACCTAGCTATGAAGCCAGGCGAGATAGACCTATACATATCAAAGTTCGAAGAACTGGCCCGAAGAGCTGGCTACACCGCGGGAGACAACGCAACAACCCGACTCTTCCTACTCGGTCTCACCCCGAAGACAATGACAGACGTCATGGCCAGTCCACCAGTGAGGGGATACGAGGCCATAAAACAAAGAGCCATCGAAAGTACCATCGCCCAGAGAACCATCCGCGATCTACTTGCAATACGGCACGATCCAACCAAGGCAGACAACAGGGCGAACTTCCCCTTCCAACAGAACAAGGGACAACGACGCCCCTTCTTCCAAAAACCAGCAAACCCACAACCATACCGACAACCATACCACTCGTCAAACGCCCCAAGATGGATGAACAACCAAACCGTGCCAATGGACCTCAGTAGGTCGAGAGCGCCCAACTTTTATCAACAGAGAGGAGGGCAACCGCAAGCACGAGGACGAAACAATTGGCGCTCCAGGGCTAATGTCGCCAACTTCCCTCCCAGGACCAACAGCAACGCCTGCTTCAACTGCGGAGAAATAGGACACTTCGCCCGAGCCTGCCCAAGCAAGGGAAAGGCAAGAGCGAACCTCATCGACTTCGACCCAAGCGAAGAAACCGTCTACGAAGGGAGCACCCCCGAAGTAGACAGGGTCGCCTTCCTCAAAGCCGAGATCAACGCGATGACCTTCGACGAGAAACAACAGCTGGCGAAAGAAGTAGGAGAAGAGAATCCACAGGATTTTCCCACAGCTTAATCAGGTCGGCACTGGTTAAGCAGGGAAGCGATAGCAATAGCGATGTATATATATCAGCACGAAAATCAATGACTGTCCGATGCTACATCCATTCAATCGCGAAAAGAGCCGAAACGATCGCCCTAGTCGACTCCGGGGCGACAGAGAACTTCATAAACCTCACCTACGCCAGATGGCTGAGGCTACCGATCAAACAACTGGCAAGGCCACGAAAATTATTCAATGTCGATGGGACAGAAAACCGAAATGGCGAGGTCAAATTCTACACCGACCTACAAGTACAGACCGGATCGACACGAACCCAACTAAGGTTCTTCCTCTCTGACTTGGGCGACCACAAAGCGATCCTAGGATACTCGTGGTTCGCCGCCGCCCAACCAAAAATAGACTGGAGGAAGGGTTGGATCGACCACACCCAACTACCAATCATCCTACGAGCCCACAATGCTAAGAAAGCAGTCTTCGTGCCGAGAAATCGAAACAACCCCCGAAAACCCAACCAGGACCGATACTACATCGGACGCGTCACAGTACACCCCGCCCAACCAAACGAGAACCCACCGCACGCCATCCCAGCCGAATACGAACGACACAAGAAGGTGTTTAGCGAAGCACAATCACAACGACTACCCAAGCACACCGTGTGGGACCACGCCATCGAACTATTACCCAACGCCCCCGCAACGCTCCCCGCAAGACTCCTTCCCCTCAACCAAGCCGAACGAGAGGAAATGCACAAGTTCGTGGCCGAACACCTGAAAAGAGGAACCATACGAGAGTCATGGAGCCCCTACGCTGCCAACTTCTTCTTCGTCAAAAAGAAAGACAAAAAGCTACGCCCGGTACAAGACTATCGTCCGATCAACAAATGGACCGTGAAAAACAGAAACGTTTCCCCTCTGATTCCCCAAACCATCGACCGCCTCAGCGGATGCACTCTATTCACCAAGTTTGACGTGAGATGGGGATACAACAACATCCGCATCAAGGAAGGGGACGAATGGAAGGTGGCCTTCCTCACTAGCGAAGGGCTGTTCGAACCGACCGTCATGTTTTTCGGCCTCACTAACTCACCGGCCACCTTCCAGATGATGATGAACACCATCTTCCGGAGGGAAGTTGCACAAGGATGGCTATCAGTGTATATGGATGACATCGCCATCCACACAAAATCAAGAGAAGGCGAAACCGAAAAACAACATCGACAAAGACACACGGACTACACGCACCTCGTCCTCGACAAACTCGAAGAAAACGACCTATATCTGAAGCCGGAAAAATGCGACTTCGCAAAAGACGAGATCGACTACCTAGGAGTGATCGTCGGAAGGAATAAAATACGCATGGACCCCACGAAGCTCAAAGGGGTCGCGGACTGGACGGTCCCCCGCACCCCGACCGAAGTACGACAATTCCTAGGCTTCACCGGCTACTACCGATACTTCGTCCCGAACTATTCAAAAATCGCCCGCCCGCTACTAGACCTTACAAAGAAAACCACCGAGTGGCACTGGGGAGAAAGCCAACACCGAGCGTTCGAGGAACTTAAGTCCAAAATGTGCTGCAGCCCAGTGCTTACACAACCCGACTTTAACAAGCGATTCTACCTTCAAACAGACGCCTCCACATACGGCGTGGGCGCCGTACTCTCGCAAAGGGGAGAAACCTCACCAACTTTGGCCAAACGCACGAAACCAGTCACACATCCAGTCGCCTACTACTCCGCAACGTTCATTCCAGCAGAACGAAATTACGACATCTACGAGAGGGAGCTGCTAGCCGTGATGAAATCCCTCGCACATTGGCGACCATACCTGGGCTGGAAAAAGGAGCCGTTTACCATCCTGACCGACCACGCCAACCTCCAGTACTGGAAGTCACCCCGAAACCTGAACAGACGAACAGCACGCTGGCACGCGGACCTCCAAGAGTACGACTATGAAATACAACACGTACCAGGGAAGGACAACGTCCCAGCCGACGCGCTGTCACGACCACCAGGCATAGACCAGGGCAAGGACGACAACCAGGGAATTACCGTACTCCCACCATCGAAATTCATAAATCGGTCAAACTTGGAAACCACACCATTCCCCGAGGAAAGGAAGAAGATGGCCATGATCCTTGCTCACGACCATGTCACTGCAGGACACCCAGGAAGGGACGAAACGATAAGACGAGCAAGACAAGGACCACGATGGCTAGGGATGAACCAGTGGATCGCCGACTACGTCAAAGGATGTGCAGTCTGCCAACAAAACAAAATCATAACTCACAAGAAGAAGATCCCCTTGTTCCGCATAACGACTGACGAACAAACCCTCCCCTTCCAACAGGTAGCAATGGACCTCATTACGGGACTCCTGATGCACAAGGGGAAGGACGCCATCCTCACCATCGTCGACCATGGATGCTCACGAGCGGCCATCTTCCTCCCATGCTCCATGACGATAACAGGACTAGGGATAGCCCAGCTGTACCTGGACAACGTCTACAGATGGTTCGGACTCCCCACTAAGGTCATCAGCGATAGGGACCCACGTTTCACCTCCCACTTCGGCCAAGAACTCGCGAAAAAGCTGACCACTCAACAAAACCTGTCAACGGCTTTCCACCCGCAAACGGATGGGATTTCCGAAAGGAAAAACCAATGGGTAGAACAATACCTCCGACTTGTGACCTCATCGGCCCCCGAAGACTGGACCCATTGGTTAACGATAGCGTCAGCAGTACACAATAACCGAAGAAACGAAACGACTGGCCTATCGCCCAATCAGATCCTTCTGGGGTACGAACCGGAACTGTTCCCAACAGAAACACCACCATCAAACAACGAGGCCGCTGAAGACCGAGTCTCCATCATGAACGAAAGACGGGCCCAGGCCATTGACACCATCAACCGAATCGCAAAAGGGAAATCAGTGATCCCGTCACAATACAAAATCGGAGAAGAGGTCTGGCTAGAGGCAACCCACCTGAAAGTCCGACATCAGAAGACCAAGCTGGCCCCAAAACGGTATGGACCCTTCAGGGTCATCAAAGAAATCTCGCCAGTGGCGTACAAACTGAAACTCCCTGTCTCATGGAACATCCATGACGTGTTCCATGCATCCCTCTTATCACCCTATCACGAAACGGCCGCCCACGGGCCTAACTTCTCCCGGCCATCACCAGACCTTATCAATGGGGAAGAGGAATTCGAGGTGGAACGCATCGAGAAGCACAGGCAATATTGGCGCACCAAACGCCTCCAGTACCTGATCAAATGGAAGGGATACCCCGATCACGACAACACATGGGAACCCGCTGACCAGGTCCACGCGGACGACCTGATCAAGGAGTACCACCGGAGATGCCCGACCGGGGAGATAAAAGGGCGACGAGGAACGCTGGAATCCCCATCTTCCTCACGCTGGCTCCCCGACCAGTCAACCAACCTCTCCTCGAGCACTTTCGCGCCGACAAGGAAGACTCTCGACCGCTCCAACAGATCATACTCCTACACCTACAATTCCACATCGTCCCACGCCTGCCCAGGAGATCTCTCATTGAACGACTCCACTGCACCGTCACCAGAGACAAGAAGCCCGCCTACTCCGACTTCATCCCCGGACAATCCTATCGCCACTGGGCCTACCTGTATCTCAACAAGCTCCCCCAGAGTCACATCCTCCTGCACTCCAGCTTCTGCCGTGACCAATACTGCGTATTCCACGGGTGAGTCATGTCCGACACCTCCAATAATGCCTCCGTCTGCTCGCCCAAGGGAACGCCACCCCCGATGGCGCCACCCCTCTCACCATCCACTGCCGCCGTCGGCCTCCAACTCGAGCCAAACGACCCCATCTCCCTCATGCATATCGCCCAAGGGCTCTTGGCCACCATCCGCAAAAGGGAAGCTGACCACCGCACCGAGTCCGACAATTGGTGCGAGCAGATGGCCCTACAGAAACTCCGCTTTGACGAGGCACTGGCCCGCGTACAGCCGAGGGAGGACGCACCGGAAGGGTACGTACTCAACATCAAGGAGAGGGCCCCTAACTTCGTCATCCCCATCCAAGACGGGTACTACCAACCCGCGTGGTGGGTCAAGCAGCTCCCCGACGGTAGGGTCGCGGGGCTCCCCAAGAGTCACTCCCCCAACGAGACCCCCCACGTTGCCGAGGTATACGCCGAGCGTGATGACGACAACGAAGAAGAAGACGTCGTTCTCCCCTTACAGCCCTGGCTACTCGCCCTTCTTAAGGGCAGTTCTAGCGTCTACAGCATGCTCGTCCAGGAAGTTCGGGACAACGGGGACTGGCCCCTCCAAGCCGAGGTCGCGCGCTTCAGGGAGCTCGAGATCTCGCTCCTCGACATCAAGCTCCGCATCGACCACCTCCAGGCCGAGCAACGGGGCATGCGAGAGGCCCAGGAGGCGTCAAGGGCACGCCTCGAGCTGGCCCGGTTGGGCAACAGGGCAGGCAACCTCCGAATGGTGGGGCGCCCCGAGCAACGCACACGAGGGTACAGAGGGAGAAGGACGACCCAGTTCAGGGGGGGTATGGACTAGATGCGGACATCTAGTCTAGGCAGCGGTGTGATGTAACCGGCTCCTGGGACGAGGTTAGCTCGTACGCCTCGTGGACCGGGGTAAGTTCCTGAACCGGGCTAGTGCTGTATGGATTGATCGGATCACTTGTCATTGATGCGTGTAGTGCCTCGTTTTGATGTGGACGGACAGCAGGCCAGCATCGTGTTGTTTCAGATTGCTGTGCCCCTCGTGTTTGGTTTCTAATACTTTGTACGCGTTTGTAGTTTCCCTTGTGTACTTAAGGACGACCAACTTGGCCAGGTAGCGGCAAGTTGAGTCTCTTGTCTAAATAACAAAAGTCTCTTCTCTTCTTCCTTACGACGGGGTCTTATCGACGAACTGATAAGGCGGGAACCCGTTACTCCATAGTCTACCGAGTCGCTTTGAAGACTCGGCTTATGACCCAGCGTCCCACTAAGGACGCAGTCACTCGGACCAAGTACGCCTTCTGCCAGGAGGTATTCCCCGACTTAGTGCACAAGGGAGGACGCTGCACGTGCTTCGACGCCCCTCAGCCCAAGGAGGAGACAACTACTACAGACACTACGGAGCTCTAATCGTCTCGTCCATACCAGCGGTGACACTGTTTGTCATAAGAAAGCAGAATGGATATCAGAAAGTCTATACATACGAGCATAGCTTGCAGACTTTAGGTGGAGGCGGACCTTGCTTCAAAATTATTGGGCCGCCTTGAGTGGGTTGTTCAATACCAGTGAAGAAGTACAGGAGATCGAGGGTTGCAATCACGTCAACGGGCCCATTGAGGGGGTCAGCTTGTTGGGAACCCGTGTTCTGAGGCTCTAGCTCAGACAAGGGATTTGGAGGACCAGATGTGTCGGATATCTTGTCGTCACCGTCTTTCCCCTGCAAGTCGAATTCTTTGGCATTGGCGACTGCGTCGAGTTGGGTGGTAGTTGCCTTGGATTAACCAGTAAGTCTCAAGACTCAAGGTACGTAGAGAGCCCAGGAAAGTCACCTTTGGTTGAGTCAGAGACGAGCCAACAGGACATGCACTCGAACAACGAGAAGCATCCTTGGCATTGGCTCGTCCCACAGCCACAGGTGCAGCTACTGATGACGGTTCAAGGGGCTGTTCTGTCTTGCACGGAGCCATGGCACAAAGAGAAAATGAAGGATCAGTGAGAACGGGGGATTCAAGAGAAATGGGGAATTGAGAGAACGGGGGATTTATGGCCTAAAATCCCGAAGGCCAGTGTATTGCTTGTGGGCCGAGACTTGCGCTACCCACAGGGGGAAATGACCAAAATGACCAAATAGATTACGTCCATGACATTGACATTGGATTGCGGGTCTGTCACCAAGCATTGGGCGAACGACTCAAAGTGAAAATGTGGTGTTGTAGACTTGTAATCTTGGCGCTAAATACAGCATTCTTTTTTGGATACTGAGTGAAAGTGAACGGAATAACAAAGACAAGATGAGGACCTTGGGAAGTAAGAAGGGTGAATGGGCGTGCACATGCCACGATGTCAGTCGAGTCACCGTACGTTCAAATTGAGTCGCGTACGTTCAATTGAATCACGCGATTCATGACTCAGAAATACCCAGATCGGATTGGATTGGATCACATCATACTGAACGGCACATTAGGCAGTAACTTACGTACAGAACAAACACGAGAGAAACATAGTAACCACTGCTAACCCTGCCGCCGCTTGCTTCCAGACACCTTATTAAAGGGACCCCCCTCATCCGCTACAGGCCTCGACCGCTTGGATTGTGATTGGGAATAGAAGTGGATCGAAGCATTCGATCGTGCAATACTCTGAAGACTGGCCTTGTCATTGGAGGGCCACTCGGCGTTAAGGGCCTGCTCGAATTGCTTGAGCAGGGTGTCATAATCCTTCAAAAACGTCAACCCTATTTCATAATTCTTGTCTTCTTCCTCTGGATTCTTGCGTAGACTACGACCAGAGAGTATGTAGGGGTTGAGCTTTGTAGGCGGCGCTTGGTCTGATGGCCGTGGACGATATTGGCCGGCGACAGAATCATACAATTCCATCGCAAGCTCGTGAAGGATAGGATTGTCGCGAATTCGAAATCCTTTCTCCCTCAGCGGATTACCTGCTTTCAGCCACGTCGACTTCTCTGTGCTTCCGATGTTAGAATATACCTTTGGGTTCATCACCCCGTTGATGAAAATTGAGCGTGCGCTCTCATCCCAGGTAGTTGGCACCCGTGTCACAACAATCCACATAAGAACCCAGAAAAATGATTCAAGGTCATGACTGAATGTGTGGCGGATCTTGGGGTGTTCGATAAGCTCAGCAGCCATAAACTGCCAGGTTCCCTGGCGGAAAGATATGTCAGGAGTCGGGAATACTGGGTCATGTAATAACTTACAGTGCGTGTTTGCTGGCGTGCGGTACTGCCACTGTGTTCGTCATCTCGGTCGATCACCTTGGAGAGATCCCAATCGATGAGTAATCCGCCCTGAATCTTCGATTCATGCGGGTCATTATGGTCCAATTCATCGTCGCAGGCGATCAAGATATTTCCTGGACTAATGTCTCGATGAAGGATCCCAATGTCATGAGCAGCTTTGTGAGCTACAATGTGAATCAGGTTACATAGACAAACTGCTAAGAAAATAGTCATCTCACCTTTCAGGGCAGCATACATTGCATTTACAAACTCCCGAGTACATTTGAATTCCTCCAACTTCCTCCCTATGGTACCTAGGACAATACGGTAGTGCCGATGAGGAGTTAGTTTATAATTCATGTCGTTGCCGACTTTGTGAGTTTGAGTTTGGTGATAGATGTCGGCGCCAACATCACCAGCCGATAAGCAGGAAGGAATGTTGTCAACTTTTCCCCGATGGAGCAGATCATAGAGCTCCCCTTCTGGTTTGATGTCCTTCAAAAGGACACGCCAAGAGTCCTTGACGAGGACACGATGCCTTTCTTTGACATCCAAGGCGAATAACGACCGAGTCCACCAACCTACGGGGATATCCGGTTGAGGTTCTGGGCTGGAGATGATATATCGGCGCTCTGACGGTCGATCTGAATCATCTGGTATGGTTAGGACTAGAAACGACTCCACGTCTTTCAGTTCAGGGACGATGGCTCTGGCAAGTGCAATTTCTTCCGGGGTGGATGATGAGTGAACTGTAGAATCATGGCCGCGAACTTCGGAATCTGCGATACCATAGCGGACAAGAAAGTCGAAAAGGTGTGGTTGCGAATTGTAATATATCGGTTCGGTGACGACTGCACCACTACAGTCCCATCGAATGAGTCTTGCATAGTCTTTCATAATGAGAACCGAGAATGTATGTGTGCGGTACTGAGCGCTCATTATCGCCGTGGCATACGCCGTGATCTGGCCTAGATTTGATCGTGAACCAGATGTCAGGTGTAGGAAGGAGTTTAAGTTGTCGCCGCTGTTGGAAGTGTGGTCCCTGGGGTTAGACGGAACTTTGAGGACAAATGGGTCCGCCTCCGATTTCATCTCGATGACAAAATCCACGCGAGAGAGGTCGAGATCATCTTTTGTCCTTTTCCCATGCATATATACCGAGCAGTCGGGCTTCAGTTTGAGATGGAATTTGCAACGCGGTGCTTTGTCTGAGGAACGGGATGTGTTGACTATGATTAAACTTGGGACATGCGGAGAAATGGCTTCAATCTAAAAGGGTAGGATTAGTCACAGAACAAGTGCGGTGGGCGACGTGGGTCAGAACTCACAAATTTATCATACGATGCACTCTCCGTTTGTGAGAGCGATTTAATGAAATCGTCGAACAATCCCGTGGGGAATTGGGGAACAGAGGAGGGATCCGAGGGAGGGGGTAGGAAACGATTCAAAAAGGCTTCCGCGCTTATCGGTCCAACGAAAAAAGGGCTCATTTCAGTTGCAAGACGGGAAAAAATTGAAGTTCTATCTTCATATCTGTCGATATACCTGTCAGTGGTGGTGCTCCGTGTGTGAACAGGAGTCCCAGGCAGTAGAGAAGCGTTTGAGGGGGGGGGGGGTGCTCATAATGGCAACGGGTGACGTGGAGCTGGCTTGCGCCGGCTTTTAATGGCTTGCGCCGATTTTCCCAAGTCGACTAAAAAGGTCAGCTCGGTGACATGCGGCGCGGCTCGGCTAGCATTTTAGCCGACTCAGGCGCCGGCTTTAGCCGAGCTTTAGCTGGAGCTGCCGAAACACTAGTTCGGTTCAAGGTTCGTGCCTTGGGAAGAACCGGACCATCGGTCCGGTTCAAGGTTCAGAGCAGCCAGTATTTTGAGAACCCGTTCTGAACGGGTTCGGACCTGAACCGGACCGGAACAAGCGCCCATTTTACGGGCCATAACTGCCATTTGGTTCACATGACCAAAACCACTTTGTTGAATCCTCCCCACGGCTCGTGTCTCTGTTTCCTCTCTGTGCCTGTGGCCCCGTGGACCCCGGACATCAAGCGCCTTGTTGTCGTCGCCCCACCCTTACCTCCTCACCCTTGGACCTCGCTGGCAGCTCCCGCATTTGCCTCACCAACACTAGCACTAACACCAGCCCATCCACAAACAACACTGCTACTGGCAGCGGCACCTCCGACACCTCCGACACTCTGTCCCTCGCGTGACTGTTATGCATTCACCACCAGACGCTCAATCACTGCCCGACCCAAACATCGTACAAGATCTTGATGTGCTCATTCATCGAGTCGACGCGCTTCCCACAGGTTCAAATTTCGCCGTGTTGCTTCGACCGAGGCATGCCGCCTGAGGCGTTGTGAGGAACTACGTGCGTATTTCCGTTTTCTTTCCTTACCCATGTATTGTGTCTGACACTGCGCTCAGCTTGAATGGCTTACCGCTCCGCCTGGACCCCACCACCACCTGGCTCGGATACCCTTACAAGGTCCGACTTCCTCCCCAACTGTCTTCGATTACACTCGGTGCGTACGCTTTTAGTCATGTATATGGCACATGGCTGACACGTGTTGCCCCTCTCCGTGCCCTATCGGAGTGCCCGCTAGTCACCTGGCTAACACCTGGCCCAAGACGTGTTTGCCTCGTGTTCTAGGTTCATTTTTCATCCCTTTTGTTTCCTTTATCACTCGGCGATTCACTCCTCTGTCAATTATCACCTTCGCCTTCCCCTTGTTCCACGCCATTCTCCCCGACTCGGTTCACTCCTTTCGATCTATGGACAGCAACGACGCGGCACTAGTATGTCCTTCTGACAAGTTTTCATACATCCGGTGCAGCGTTAAGGTGCATGTCCACTTGCTGTGGTCTTCGTTCTCACCGACGCAAGCACCAGAATGTAGTGCGTTCCTTTTTCCTCTTCTTTTATATCTCGCGTCTCTGTCAACACCAGTCGCTCTCACCGGACTCACCCCTGCTCTCTTGGTGTCCCTTCCTCTGTCTACGACCTCCTCCTCTTGCTATCAAACCTATACAATGTCAGGCTGCGCTGTTGGACCAGACGGCAAACTTCTCGACACCAAGGACATAGTATGGTTCGAAGATGGTGATTCCTCAGAGCCGATTAACCATGCTACCACCCCCTCCTCCATCACAACCGCCAACTCTTCCGCCACCATTCATCATGGTGAACCAGCTCCTGCTGCTGTAGTCGCAGGTGCTCGTCGTTCTGGGCGCGCGACACGTCCTTCCATTAGGATCACCGACCCCGACAACGCCGAAGTATCAGCTACGCACAAGCTCAAGGGTGCAATCACCGACTCTGACAATGCCAAAACATCGTCCTCTGCTACTATGCACAAGCGCAAGGCCTCCCGCAGCATCAGCATGGCAGCAGTTCGCCGCAACAATCCCAAAGTCGTCGTCGATGACAAAGGGCCAACTGATGGCAGTGAAATCTCCGACTACGAGCCCGATGCTGCAGAGCTCCCTGCTACATCTTCCGACAATGAGGCTGGCGACACTGAGCCAGATGAAGATAGTGATATTGGTTATGTGTCTACTAAAGCTATGGGAGACGCAGATCGTGAAGTAAGCCCCTTCTCGTTTCTGTGAATGTGACATGACATTTTGACTTCAATTAGGCATGTGGGAGGCGTGTCAAGACTGATCGCACTGCTGATATTCGCACCATCTTCGTTAAGGATGACAATCATATTGACCCCCATACAGGTGCGAAAGAGGAGGGTCATATCTGCAAAGTCTGCCGGTTAGTGTCATCGTTTCTTGGCTGCTTGTTTGCGTTGACAAAACTCTCGTTCTAGTTCAAAAGGTCTTAGTGCAAAGAACCACTTTCTTAAAGGTGGTGTGTCTACTCTGCGTACCCACATCGCGCGGTAGGTATAGTATCAATATATTTGTATCATTACTAACGACGTGACCTCTAGGCACCAGGACCACTTTACGGTCTACGAAGATCATTGCAAGAAGCTCAACATTCCCACCCATCCTCGCGCAACCCCTGCCAACGCAGGTTCAGCTCTAAATAGGTATGGGTGTCTTATTTGGGTTATCACAACCAATTTGCTAATCTCTCACTCAGTCAAGGAAGTCTCGACAATATAGTAACTCGTCAGCCTCGCGCACCACCCTTCTCCACCAGTGGACTGGTCGACTACCTTGTCGAACTTGTAGTCTGTGAGGACAAGGCTTTTCAACTCGTTGACAAGGGTCCATTTCGTCGTCTACTCACATACCTTTGACCTTCGCTCTCGGACAAGGATATTCCTCACCGCCAGACTCTCCGCAATGAAATAATAACTAAGGCCAACCTTAGCGAAGCCTGAGTGAAGGAACTACTCAAGGTAAGTCTGATTACTTATTACTTGTTATAAACGACAGAATATCTATTTATTCATATGCCAGGATGTCCCTGGTAAGGTGTCGTTCACTTTCGATGCCTGGACATCACAGGTCGGCGACCCATACTTGTCCATCACAGGACATTTCATCCATGATGTGGGCGCCGGCTGGAAGCTGCATTCAGAGCAGCTTGCATTCACTCCGCTGCCAGGCCGCCATTCTGGTGCCAACATTGGCAACACAATCATGCGGACGGTCGACCGTTATGGACTGCGGGAAAAGGTATGCCAATCTCTGTATTCGTAAATAACTATTGATAATGATTGCGTTATTCAAGGTTGGTTGGTTTACTAGTGATAATGCGAGTAACAACGACACGGCCATGAAAGAGGTCGCACGCCAACTTAATACCAACAAGGGAGACGACGATACAAAGTGGGATTATAGTGAAGGTCGAATTAGGTGAGTTCATTTGTAATTACGGTACTTTTCCTTTCTAACAAACCATTTCCAAGGTGCATGGAGCACGCCATTCACCTTGGCGCAGGCCATTTCATTTAAGTGGTTTCACCAACATCTGCACGCATCCTCGTTAAGAAAATCAAAAAGGCATTTCGCGATGGAGAGCTTGATGTCGTTGACGATGACAGCATTAACTTTGATGCTCTGGAAGCTGATCTCGGAGGAGGCGGCTGCAACGATGATAATGACAATGACAATGACAAGGACGACAAGGACGACGGCGACGCTGCTGCTGATTTCACTGTTGGTGACACCATCGGTAAAACCCTTGCGCTGGTCAAACAGGTCAGTACGGTCTAATAGTTGCTTTTGGTTGCTGATATAGGCCTTCAGATCCGATCGTCGCCTCAGGCCACCGCTTTCTTTGGCCAGTGCTGCAGGCAAGCTGGTGTTCCTGAATTGAAGCTCATGCAGTGGATCCGGACGCGCTGGGCCTCGATGCACAGCTTCCTCGAGAGAATGTTGATTCTGCAGAAGGTCAGTGACATTTTTGTCATCTCTCAATGACATCAATACAGTAATGTTCGAATTCTATAGGGTGTGAACTTGTTTGTTGAGCTGGCGGACAACAGCGATGAAGTGCCAACTCTCAAAGGCAAAGAATACACCGATTTCCGGCTTGACCGTAAAGACTGGGAAAGGATGAAACAGATGAAGGAAGTACTTCAGGTACGCAACGGCTTTCATTGTATTTTCAGCATTAACTAACCACCTCTCTGTATAGGAGCCAGCGAGTGCGACCCAGACATTCTCAAGTTCACGTGACCCCACTGTCTTTCGCACAATCCCAGTCCTCGAGTTTTTGATTACGACGTGGGAGAACATGGCAGCCGCACCTCGATACAGCATCGTGTGTGATGCAATTAATGAAGGCTTGGATAATCTTGCCAAGTGGTATAAGAAGACCGACGACAGCGCGGCATACTTTATATGCTTAGGTACGCTTTATCCAGTTGTCTCAACATCGCAAACTAATATGTCTACATCTTCCTCCAGCCTTGGATCCGAATTTCAAGGTAGCTTATGCCCAGCATCATTGGAGTAACAACACCTTCAATGCCAGTCTCCAGATGTTCGAAGACGTTGTAAGTATCGCATAACTAATACAACGCTGATCATACTAACTGATCCCAACTGTTCAGTACGATAAATACTACACGCCAGCATCCACCCAATCCAGTAACGCAGAAGCACAAGGTCCATCATCGGATGGACAATATGGCCGCACCTGGATGCTTGCCGCTGTTAAGAAGCGCCAAGATTCGGATCGCGCACAGCTTAGCCCCCGTGCTGAGCTTCAGGCCTACCTCAAGAGCGCACTGGAGGTGACCGATGATGTTGTTGGGTGGTGGGGGGTAAGTTTCATTTTCTAAATTCAACTCGTTGATTAATAACCTGTGTAGGAACATAAAAATCAGTATCCGACGCTTTCGAGAATGGCTCAAGACTACCTAGCCATCCAAGGATCAGCTACACCCTCCGAGTGCGCATTCTCTAGTGGTGGTCTTACAGGCACCAAGCACCGAAACCGCCTCAACGGAGTGGTTTTTGAAAGCCTGCAGCTCCTCAAGAGTGCGTATCGTAATGGCCACATCTCTGCCGCAGGTGATGCCAAGCAACATATTGATTCTCTCATTGCTTCATTTGATGACAAAGAGGATGGCGAGGACTTTACCTGACTTAGTCAACGCATAGCTACATGTTAATAGATCAAACATGAGTATTTTCTTTGTTACAGTAATCCATCGTGCGCAACTGGAGGAGCCGTTCACCTTATACTGTAAGGCTTCCCTTTCCGAGTCGCTTCTGGGAATAACACCCCCACAATCGTGCACAAAGCAGTCTTGATACCAACGAGCTTTCCCCTGCTCTCAAATGCCTCCCATACACGCTCATCAGTCTCCCCGTTACCACCACCACCACCACCAACTTCAACTCTCGCCAACAAAAACCCCCGCACCCATGCCTACTCTCCCCCTTGGAACCTGACCAGCCCTCCATGTCAGCGCCAAACAGGCAGTCCATCCCACAGCCTCGCTGGCTTCAGTCCGGACGTGTGTGGATCACGATGCAGCGGCGACGCAGCATTGCGGGTGGGGGACCATGACCGTGACTGCAATCGCGATCTCACAGGACAGCGACGAAGTCTGGGGGCGGGGAACTGACAAGTTGTCAATGAACTTGGCAAGCAGGGTACACCGGCTGCGAGCCTACATACTACACATAGAGATAGCTTTTATTACCCACACATGTCTAGTCATAATATATAGATACACATCGTGACTGCCTTGTGCACGCACTGCAGAATACATTCAGATTCAAAAAAAAAAAAATACATACTCGGTCCGGTTCATGGTTCAGAAGCCTTGAGAACCAGAACCGGACCATTTTGAACCGAACCGACGGTCCAGTCCGAGGTTCACCATAATTTGTGAACCGAACCGAACCTTACCATCCCTAGGTTAGTGAGCACCAGGTAGGCAGGTTGGAGGCGCGGAGCTGCCATCCAAATGTTTCTCCACTCATCTATTGCTTCTTGTCGCATTGTGCTTTGTAGTTGGGCCTTTGTTGGGGGGGGGAGGGGGAAGGGTTGGGCCTTGGCGCGCCGTTTCCGCTGCGATGGCTTTGAGTCTTCGGAGGGGGATTGATTCCTTGGCCGCCGGAAGCCATCCTATGTTAACCTGTAGCAATGGTTGAGCATCAAGGATGTCGGAGAGGGAGGTGAAAAGGTTCTCAATTTGGACGTGGTGGTCGCGGGTGCCTGATCTGAGGCACTCCTTGGCAACTTTGGCATCTGTGGATCGGATTTCCGTTGGGCCATCTTCGCCATTGGGGGGGTGGTCGCGTATGTAGCTGGCAGCTAGTTAAGGTGTGACAGGGGTATGGGTAACACCGTGAGTATCGGGTAAGGTATTCCAGGGGTAACCCTAGGGTATGATTTGATAAACCCTAACCCGTACCCGCGAACACCGTACCCGAACGGTTAAGGGTACGGGTACACCGTTTTGTTTTACGGGTTCAGGCATGACACCGTTTTCCTTCACGGGTTCAGGCACAAAACCGTGCGCGTGTAAGACACCGCGGGTGAGGTACGAAACCGTACAACACCGCGGGTTTTGTATATGAAATGTACTACGAGTTACAACTACTACAGCTAAGTTCTATCTACCCGTGCTCCTTGCAGAGACAGCCACTACCACATCCTCAAAAACGACAAGACCGCAGCGTGCCCATGAGCCAAAACAGAGAAAAGCGCGAATTGAGGGTGGCGAGAGTTTGTTGCGCGTGAAAGGGAGAAGGTGGCGGCCTTGCGAGAACATGCGTTCGACGGAGGTAGAAGTCGCTAAACATTATATTAGTGATTGAAATGATTATATAGAATCATACTGCACTTACCGGGGATGCTCAAGTAGTCCAAAGCCATGCGATGAAGGTTGGGGTAGACATGTTGATTGTCCACCCACCACTTCAAAGGGTCCTTCACATTCTCGACAGGGTGATTGAGGTATTCCTGGATCTCGCTGGCACGGGGAGCAGAGGTAACAGAAAGGTCGCCAAAAGATGCAAATCCGCCATTGTTCTCGGTCTTCGAGTTTTTTGTGGGCGTCGCATTGGATTCATCGGCCACCTTCTCGTATTCTGCAATGTACTCCTCCCGGACCAGCGACTCGGCTTCTTCGATCCACTCTCCCTTCCACTTCTGGTTGCGGAAGTATTCGAGCTTCATTCCCGGATGTAGGACCATGGCGATACGATATGTAGAGGAGGAGTCAGTAAGCGAGTAGTAGCGGTCCATCTTCTTGCGTGCGAGCTTCATGGCGGCTGCGATGGAGGGGTGGTATACATTCCCGGTTTGGTAATTAAGGTGGCTTGTTATCCGGTCCATAGCAGGGATGATGGCGGCGACACTAGCAGAGTCTTGGGAGAAGAAGAGCGTCGCGTTCTTGTATTGAAGTAAGACCGCGACGAGGTCCTCGGCAATAGACCACTCCTCCATTTCCAGTTCGAACTTTCGGAGCTTGAGGGACTTGTCGGCTGTCATGGCATCGATGGCAGTGCGATATCTGATTGCAAAGTCGAGCATGTAGTAAGTAGAGTTCCTGTAACCGGCTCCTGGGACGAGGCTAGCTCGTACGCCTCGTGGACCGGGGTAAGTTCCTGAACCGGGCTAGTGCTGTATGGATTGATCGGATCACTTGTCATTGATGCGTGTAGTGCCTCGTTTTGATGTGGACGGACAGCAGGCCAGCATCGTGTTGTTTCAGATTGCTGTGCCCCTCGTGTTTGGTTTCTAATACTTTGTACGCGTTTGTAGTTTCCCTTGTGTACTTAAGGACAACCAACTTGGCCAGGTAGCGGCAAGTTGAGTCTCTTGTCTAAATAACAAAAGTCTCTTCTCTTCTTCCTTACGACGGGGTCTTATCGACGAACTGATAAGGCGGGAACCCGTTACTCCATAGTCTACCGAGTCGCTTTGAAGACTCGGCTTATGACCCAGCGTCCCACTAAGGACGCAGTCACTCGGACCAAGTACGCCTTCTGCCAGGAGGTATTCCCCGACTTAGTGCACAAGGGATAGGGTTGCCGCAGTTCGGTTCAGAACCAAAGTTCGAACCTGAACTTTTCCGAACCTGACCGAAGTTCGGTCCAAGGTTCGATGGCTGTGCCGAACTGGACCACAAGTCCGGTTCAGCGTTCGAGAAAGGCAGAACCACCTTGAACCTGGTTCAAACCGAACTTTTAATTTCTTATACTCTCGTCCGATTTGGTGCTGGCAATCAAAATCGACACTGTCCACAACCTTAGCTCCGAGCCTAACAAGCCTACTAACAGCATCGCGCATAGCAAGTTTCTCACGCGCACTGAGCGGTCGCAGTATCACACATCGTGGCAAGTTGTTTTTCTATTCTCTTTTCTCTTTTGTTTCCTGTGACCTCGCACTCAACCACTAAGTGCTCATTTCTCAGCCACCACTGCTTCGTCTCAACCACCCACACAAGACAAGGGGCAAACGACGACTCGAGTATTGAAGCCCTGGAATGCACGCATATACAGCACGCACGCGCAGTGCGAGGCAGTAGTGTGCCTGGAGCACATGTGAAGTTGACAAGGCAGACGGGGCGGACGATATGGATGTAGATGTAGGCGATGTGTGGTGGTGATCACGATGCCACCTCTGCAACTCTGGGACCATAGTAGTAGCTGCAACAACAGTACTATCATCACTTCTTGCACTGTGCCAACTTGTCACAAGCCAGGTCTTGGCATGGGCCTGGGCAACTTTGGTGGTCTGCAGGGTGGCATTCGCAGATCGGCGCCATGTAACGGTCCAGGGTGCTCCAGTGGACACGAGTAATACACCCATTCCGGAAATTCTTGTCTCACATGTTTTGTGGCAGTTCGAAAATCATGAAAAAGTTGAAAATTCGAGAATACTAGAAATTACTCTACACAAGAGGAGTATGATAGCCGTGCCGGGGAAGGGCCCATTGATGGGTACAATGGTGATGGGCAATCCTGATGCCAACTGGATTATCGTCGTTGGAAGGTGAGTGGCATGAGTTGGAGACAAAGCGTGAGCGTGCGAAGAAACGGAGAAAGATTGAAGGAGGCGCAGTGCAGTGAGGTAGTGGGGGTTTCATTCATTCATGCATTGTATAGTATATACAAGCATCGTTACTTGCATTTCTCTAGGCTACCAATTACATGCTGATTTACAGTCTGCTAAGATTACATGTGAATGGCCGTCGAGCGTACAAGCCCATTCTCAGATTGACATCGGCCGCGACGTTGCCAATGTTGTATTGGATGTCCAACATGTCGAAAGAACGGGACACCAGGGAGATAGCACCTGGGCTAAGTGTTGTACAAGTGTTTCGACCTCGATTCGACATCAATGAACAAAAATAATTGTTTGCATGGCAATACTCACATGCGCAGCGGTCATTCTGATCTGCTGGTCCCATCGTTTGGTGAACAATGAACCAGTGTCTTCCGTATCCTGGTTTACATCCCCCAGTCCACCGGCCTTCCCTTGTGCGTCATTCTCTTCTCGTGCCGCTTCAAACCAGATTAATTTGTCAACTTGGTCGATGTGTTCCTTGGGGCGGCCTTGTTCGATCATCTTGCGCGCCATTGTCTCCGCGGCCCCAGGTGTGAGATCTAATAACGCACCAAGACCGCTAAAGGAAATGTTGTTGTATATCCGCGAGCTCGCAAGAACATTGTGCTCCATTACCGCTCGATCAAGGACGGTCGTTGGCCCTGTACGCGTGCTGGCGCCATCGACGAGATCACCATCTTCGAGCGTCGACGATAGCCTGTCGTTCGTGGAGAGCGCAATCTGAGCTAGTCGTCCGACCTCCTGCTGAGCCTGCCCCTGCCGAGTCTGTGTTTGTACTGCTAGAAGGCCAGGGTCCTGGAACATCGCTGTAAGTGTGGTATTGCAGTTTGACGGCTGCTGTCTCTGCGTGTGCTTCTGCTTCGAGGAATGGTCCTCTGGGCTCTGCGCGCTCGGGGAATGTGGTGGAGAGGAAGGAGGCGAGTGGGTGCGAGAAGAGGGTGTCTACTTCGGGGGCGTTCAGCACTGGCTGGTTGGGAGGCGTGGGTATTGACATTGTGGGAGCAACAACGATGACGGAGGAATAGACATAGACTGACCTTGAGGGTGTTGTCGAGAATGAGTACGACTACGCTGTGCATTTCATAGGTGATGTTGTTGTTGTGTGAGTGAGGCACGCTGTGAATATGGGAAGGGCGGAGGAGAGTACTGTACGCACGGAGTCACGAGTACCTCGTTTCCGGCGAGAAAGGGGTCGAGGATGCAAAGGAGTGGCAGTTTGTCTTTGTCTTGAGGAAGACCAATCTGTGCACGCACCATGCACAGTGTTTCAGCACAGAATTCCAGCGCAATGAAAGGTAGGAGAGAAAGAGGACCTCCTCAAACACTTCCCGTCTCTTGAAGGTCAACTGTGTTACAATCAAACGACGAACAGGGAGGACAGGACGCGTCAGGACGTACCGCGGTATCCTCAATCGTCTTGCCGTCGTCGTCGATCCTTCCCCCTGGGAGTGCGGTGTCACCAGCATATGAGCTGAGCGTCTTTGCTCGTCTGTCAAGTTCAAGTATAGCAGTCGGTTCCATTCCAGGCTGCTACTGACGCCTTACTGGCTAAGTAGAACATAAAGATTGCCCGCTCGTCCTACGAACAGTGCTACGAGCACTGCGGCGCTATGGGCACGGGGGTATGGCGGGGCTGGACGCTTTGTACGATGCGTTGAGAGGTTGCGGAGGCAGGAAGACGAGTTGATCGGCCGTGTAGTTTGAGGTCATGTTGTGAAGCCAATCGGCGTGATATGTGTCGTCTCGCTTGGCAGCAATTCTCTTGAGGCATTTGTAGGTGAGTCCGAGATCCTTTAAGTTTTAGTGCAGAGCGGTTGTTGATATGGGTTGGTCGTGGTAGATGGCAAGCCATGCGCAAAAACGCTGATCTCCGAGACTCCAGCAAAGAGTCGATGGATGACACGATCTGCAGAATTGTCAGTATACATGTTGCTGGGAGAGTGAGAAGGTACACACAGGTCGCATGGTAGGCTGAGCTGTGAGTTCATCCTGAAAAATGGAAATGCTCAAGTAATTTCGGTCCGAACTTTTGCTGAACCTGAACTGGACCCTTCCGAACCTGAACCGATGGTCCAGTTCAAGGTTCAGGTAATTCCCTGAACCGAACCTGAAGTTCGGTCCGAGGTTCAGCAAAATTGTTGAAGAACCGGACTGAACCGGACTTCGGCAACCCTAACAAGGGAGGACGCTGCACGTGCTTCGACGCCCCTCAGCCCAAGGAGGAGACAACTACTACAGACACTACGGAGCTCTAATCGTCTCGTCCATACCGGCGGTGACAGTTCCAGCGAGTGACGACGTCGCGTGGGAGGATGCGTGGCTTGAGCTTGAGCTCCTTGCAGTATCTGCGCCATGCAGGGAGGGCGATGGTTGTCGATCGTACGATGGCAAAAGCAAGGTGGCGAAGCTTTGTTACCACTTTACGGACAGCAGCTGTGTCCGCCATAACCTCCTCGCGTGCATCTGGATCCAATTCGTCCAACTCGTCGACACCATCGTCGAGGTTATCTGTGCTGTCTAGGTCCAGAAGGTCTTCATCTTCGTCCTCGTCTTCGTCTTCATCTTCATCTTCATCTTCACCATCTTCGCTGTCGTCGCCATTGATGTCCAAGTCGAGGGGATCAATATCATTGTCGTCACGTTCGGTTGCCTTGCCTAGCCCAGCATTGAAAGGACACAAAAGGGTTTTCGCAGAGAGCTGCAAGGTGTGGTTGAAGCAACGAACGCGATGCTCCATCACAAACGAGTTGTCCATATTCGCGAGCGCTTCCCCCTGCGTGTTGTTCGACGTTGCGTTGTCAGCATTCACAGCAAGGACCTGTAGAAACAATTAGCTTGAGAGCATAACACGAGACTACAAACTTACCCAGTGTTGAAGCCCAAACGTCTTGAGCATCTTCTGAAATGCCCGAGCCAATGCCGCGCCGGTGTGAGATTCAGGAACCTCGATGATATCCAATAAAAAGGCCAACATGGCCCCATTGTACTCAAAGTACACAGTCCAAGCAACGAACGCGTGGTGATTGGTTGACGTCCATGCATTGGTCGCAAAATGGACACGCCCTGGGTGATCATTTAGGAGCTTGATGATACGTTCGCGGCACTTCACATAGGCCGCGAGAATGTCACGACGAACAGTGTTCGGAGATGGAACCTTGAGGTGGGGGTGTCCTGTTGTGAGAAGATTGACAAGCTCGGGATCGGAGACAATAGTTGCTGGGCGATTGCTTTCGGCAACCCATTTTGCAATGTGGGCACTGATGTATATGAGTCAAAGAAAGGTATGTATAGTGCATGTACTCACCGGAACTCAGGGCCTGAGTGTGCACGATGAGAATACACAACGGGTTTTTGCCCTTGACTGGCGAAGGCACTGAAAATGTTACCGCTTCGCTGGCTACCAGACACCCTGCCTACAGCCTTGTTGACCGTATCCTCGCCAAAGCAGCGAACTGCATGGTGCCGGAGGTTGGCGGTCGAAGACTTGTCACCTTTGTCTTGATAGCGCCGAACGCCTCGTGCCTCGGTTTTGCATTTCTTTGAGGAGCAGGTGAAGAAGTGGGCAACATGGCCATGGTGTACCTCAATCGTTACTTTAGGTTTGAAGAAAGAATATATAGGAGACCTCCAAGTTTCCTTAACCGCTGCTAAAATTGAAATGAGTAAGACAGCAAGGAAAAAATAGTAAGTAAACGCACCAAGTTCCTTCTCAAGGTCATCTAGCTCCTCGTCGGATCCAACTGCGATAACCTCCAGCAATCCATTGGTCTTGATGCTGGCTTGATTGTCGATAGTTGGGTCCTCTACATCACTGATGACTGGAGATGAAACATTGGACAGCGCATGTTTAGCCCGCTTAAGAGGCCGAACGATTGCACCAGTGCCTTTCTTGATACGCTTGATGCCTTGCCCGATTGCCTTTGCACTTGATGTGGCTGCACTGGATATAGAGGAAGTGCGGGAGTGGAGTGATGAACACGACGACTTCGCAGAAGACTTCGTTGAATTGTTAGGCATCCGCGGACCGTGGGATTATAAAAAAAAAAATGCTCACCTTTAAGTGGGTGAGCCAGATCTCGATGAATTGCTCCTTTTCGCTAGCCTCGATGAGACCTGACGAAGCCATTGGCGGCCTGAGGCCTGAGAGGTTAGGGCATGCCTCGTTCTCTTTGCGACGCACGATCGGAGCGGAAGCAAAGATCAGCCACAAGCCACAAGCCACAAGTGAAAACTGTATAGTTTTCCCACGATATTATGTGAGGTCACCAAGCCTTTCTTTGGCAAAAGTCGTGTATAAGACATGTATATAATGGTATAGCTGATTCAGTATTCTAATGAGCGTCGAATTCTGCAACACATCCCCAGTTCCCACTGCATAAGGGTCCTATTCCATCAATGAGCCTGTCAGAGCAGCCGAGGCACTGGTTGTAGAGGAGGCGAGTGAGGGGAAGTCGGTGAACAGGCATTCATGCCGCGAGGAAAGCAACAGAAAACACAACACTAAGGATGCTCGTGAGTTGTGAAAAGTGGGATCGTAACAGATCGTGTACCATCGGATCCGAATGCCTTGGTAGGATTAGCTGTCGATGCTGCCCGCATGGGAAGCACCCGAGCCTGTCGGAGCAGCTGAGGCACCAGTTGTAGAGGAGGCGAGTGAGGCGAAGTCGGTGAAAATCTGCGTGCTCTGGTATGTTTGACAGTTCGAGCTGGAGGGTATACGGGGCGTATAGGGAAGCGACCCAATGGAAACAGTTTCGGCAGGTTGAGAGTAAGAGAGTGTTTGCCCGCCTGAAGTGTATACTCCAGGAATATCCATGAGGCCACTATCGCATACTTCGAATGTACCGTTTTGTGCGGCGTTGGACATGTTGTAAGGAAGACCAATGCGATCAAGAGTATGTTGACAATACCCTACAGGATTTGTGCCGTTGGGGTTACAGATCTTCATTCCGACAATGCCCCCGCCTACGAATTTGGTCCAATTGAAGGTATTCACTGGTGTGCAGTACTTGAAGGCCGGTAAAAGTGTCGGTGATGGGAGGGGTACAGATGCAAAAATCAGAAATGTTATTGACGAGTGTGGTAGCCGGATTGTGTCCCACGGAGAATTTGATTGGGATAAACTTGTTGGGGTAAGGCAGTGTATGGAAAGAAGTTTGAGACCAAGAGATTTGAGGTATAGAGAAAACTGTGTACCCACGCAAACGGGTATGGTATTTCACGGGTACGATAAACCCAAACCCGTACCCGTACCCGGGAATACCCGTGACCTGATACTCACGGTGTTACCCATACCCCTGTCACACCTTAGTATCGGGTCACGGGTATTCCCGGGTACGGGTACGGGTTTGGGTTTATCGTACCCGTGAAATACCATACCCGTTTGCGTGGGTACACAGTTTTCTCTATACCTCAAATCTCTTGGTCTCAAACTTCTTTCCATACACTGCCTTACCCCAACAAGTTTATCCCAATCAAATTCTCCGTGGGACACAATCCGGCTACCACACTCGTCAATAACATTTCTGATTTTTGCATCTGTACCCCTCCCATCACCGACACTTTTACCGGCCTTCAAGTACTGCACACCAGTGAATACCTTCAATTGGACCAAATTCGTAGGCGGGGGCATTGTCGGAATGAAGATCTGTAACCCCAACGGCACAAATCCTGTAGGGTATTGTCAACATACTCTTGATCGCATTGGTCTTCCTTACAACATGTCCAACGCCGCACAAAACGGTACATTCGAAGTATGCGATAGTGGCCTCATGGATATTCCTGGAGTATACACTTCAGGCGGGCAAACACTCTCTTACTCTCAACCTGCCGAAACTGTTTCCATTGGGTCGCTTCCCTATACGCCCCGTATACCCTCCAGCTCGAACTGTCAAACATACCAGAGCACGCAGATTTTCACCGACTTCGCCTCACTCGCCTCCTCTACAACTGGTGCCTCAGCTGCTCCGACAGGCTCGGGTGCTTCCCATGCGGGCAGCATCGACAGCTAATCCTACCAAGGCATTCGGATCCGATGGTACACGATCTGTTACGATCCCACTTTTCACAACTCACGAGCATCCTTAGTGTTGTGTTTTCTGTTGCTTTCCTCGCGGCATGAATGCCTGTTCACCGACTTCCCCTCACTCGCCTCCTCTACAACCAGTGCCTCGGCTGCTCTGACAGGCTCATTGATGGAATAGGACCCTTATGCAGTGGGAACTGGGGATGTGTTGCAGAATTCGACGCTCATTAGAATACTGAATCAGCTATACCATTATATACATGTCTTATACACGACTTTTGCCAAAGAAAGGCTTGGTGACCTCACATAATATCGTGGGAAAACTATACAGTTTTCACTTGTGGCTTGTGGCTTGTGGCTGATCTTTGCTTCCGCTCCGATCGTGCGTCGCAAAGAGAACGAGGCATGCCCTAACCTCTCAGGCCTCAGGCCGCCAATGGCTTCGTCAGGTCTCATCGAGGCTAGCGAAAAGGAGCAATTCATCGAGATCTGGCTCACCCACTTAAAGGTGAGCATTTTTTTTTTTTATAATCCCACGGTCCGCGGATGCCTAACAATTCAACGAAGTCTTCTGCGAAGTCGTCGCGTTCATCACTCCACTCCCGCACTTCCTCTATATCCAG
Source organism: Russula emetica (assembly GCA_015178925.1). Lineage (NCBI taxonomy): Eukaryota > Fungi > Basidiomycota > Agaricomycetes > Russulales > Russulaceae > Russula > Russula emetica. The sequence continues at coordinate 59,747 of WHVC01000081.1, read as the reverse complement.
TGCAGCCACATCAAGTGCAAAGGCAATCGGGCAAGGCATCAAGCGTATCAAGAAAGGCACTGGTGCAATCGTTCGGCCTCTTAAGCGGGCTAAACATGCGCTGTCCAATGTTTCATCTCCAGTCATCAGTGATGTAGAGGACCCAACTACCGACAATCAAGCCAGCATCAAGACCAATGGATTGCTGGAGGTTATCGCAGTTGGATCCGACGAGGAGCTAGATGACCTTGAGAAGGAACTTGGTGCGTTTACTTACTATTTTTTCCTTGCTGTCTTACTCATTTCAATTTTAGCAGCGGTTAAGGAAACTTGGAGGTCTCCTATATAGTGTTTCGGCAGCTCCAGCTAAAGCTCGGCTAAAGCCGGCGCCTGAGTCGGCTAAAATGCTAGCCGAGCCGCGCCGCATGTCACCGAGCTGACCTTTTTAGTCGACTTGGGAAAATCGGCGCAAGCCATTGAAAGCCGGCGCAAGCCGGCTCCACGTCACCCGTTGCCATTATGAGCACCCCCCCCCCCCTCAAACGCTTCTCTACCACCTGGGACTCCTGTTCACACACGGAGCACCACCACTGACAGGTATATCGACAGATATGAAGATAGAACTTCAATTTTTTCCCGTCTTGCAACTGAAATGAGCCCTTTTTTCGTTGGACCGATAAGCGCGGAAGCCTTTTTGAATCGTTTCCTACCCCCTCCCCCGGATCCCTCCTCTGTTCCCCAATTCCCCACGGGATTGTTCGACGATTTCATTAAATCGCTCTCACAAACGGAGAGTGCATCGTATGATAAATTTGTGAGTTCTGATCCACGTCGCCCACCGCACTTGTTCTGTGACTAATCCTACCCTTTTAGATTGAAGCCATTTCTCCGCATGTCCCAAGTTTAATCATAGTCAACACATCCCGTTCCTCAGACAAAGCACCGCGTGGCAAATTCCATCTCAAACTGAAGCCCGACTGCTCGGTATATATGCATGGGAAAAGGACAAAAGATGATCTCGACCTCTCTCGCGTGGATTTTGTCATCGAGATGAAATCGGAGGCGGACCCATTTGTCCTCAAAGTTCCGTCTAACCCCAGGGACCACACTTCCAACAGCGGCGACAACTTAAACTCCTTCCTACACCTGACATCTGGTTCACGATCAAATCTAGGCCAGATCACGGCGTATGCCACGGCGATAATGAGCGCTCAGTACCGCACACATACATTCTCGGTTCTCATTATGAAAGACTATGCAAGACTCATTCGATGGGACCGTAGTGGTGCAGTCGTCACCGAACCGATATATTACAATTCGCAACCACACCTTTTCGACTTTCTCGTCCGCTATGGTATCACAGATTCCGAAGTTCGCGGCCATGATTCTACGGTTCACTCATCATCCACCCCGGAAGAAATTGCACTTGCCAGAGCCATCGTCCCTGAACTGAAAGACGTGGAGTCGTTTCTAGTCCTAACCATACCAGATGATTCAGATCGACCGTCAGAGCGCCGATATATCATCTCCAGCCCAGAACCTCGACCGGATATCCCCGTAGGTCGGTGGACTCGGTCGTTATTCGCCTTGGATGTCAAAGAAAGGCATCGTGTCCTCGTCAAGGACTCTTGGCGTGTCCTTTTGAAGGACATCAAACCAGAAGGGGAGCTCTATGATCTGCTCCATCGGGGAAAAGTTGACAACATTCCTTCCTGCTTATCGGCTGGTGATGTTGGCGCCGACATCTATCACCAAACTCAAACTCACAAAGTCGGCAACGACATGAATTATAAACTAACTCCTCATCGGCACTACCGTATTGTCCTAGGTACCATAGGGAGGAAGTTGGAGGAATTCAAATGTACTCGGGAGTTTGTAAATGCAATGTATGCTGCCCTGAAAGGTGAGATGACTATTTTCTTAGCAGTTTGTCTATGTAACCTGATTCACATTGTAGCTCACAAAGCTGCTCATGACATTGGGATCCTTCATCGAGACATTAGTCCAGGAAATATCTTGATCGCCTGCGACGATGAATTGGACCATAATGACCCGCATGAATCGAAGATTCAGGGCGGATTACTCATCGATTGGGATCTCTCCAAGGTGATCGACCGAGATGACGAACACAGTGGCAGTACCGCACGCCAGCAAACACGCACTGTAAGTTATTACATGACCCAGTATTCCCGACTCCTGACATATCTTTCCGCCAGGGAACCTGGCAGTTTATGGCTGCTGAGCTTATCGAACGCCCCAAGATCCGCCACACATTCAGTCATGACCTTGAATCATTTTTCTGGGTTCTTATGTGGATTGTTGTGACACGGGTGCCAACTACCTGGGATGAGAGCGCACGCTCAATTTTCATCAACGGGGTGATGAACCCAAAGGTATATTCTAACATCGGAAGCACAGAGAAGTCGACGTGGCTGAAAGCAGGTAATCCGCTGAGGGAGAAAGGATTTCGAATTCGCGACAATCCTATCCTTCACGAGCTTGCGATGGAATTGTATGATTCTGTCGCCGGCCAATATCGTCCACGGCCATCAGACCAAGCGCCGCCTACAAAGCTCAACCCCTACATACTCTCTGGTCGTAGTCTACGCAAGAATCCAGAGGAAGAAGACAAGAATTATGAAATAGGGTTGACGTTTTTGAAGGATTATGACACCCTGCTCAAGCAATTCGAGCAGGCCCTTAACGCCGAGTGGCCCTCCAATGACAAGGCCAGTCCTCAGAGTATTGCACGATCGAATGCTTCGATCCACTTCTATTCCCAATCACAATCCAAGCGGTCGAGGCCTGTAGCGGATGAGGGGGGTCCCTTTAATAAGGTGTCTGGGAGCAAGCGGCGGCAGGGTTAGCAGTGGTTACTATGTTTCTCTCGTGTTTGTTCTGTACGTAAGTTACTGCCTAATGTGCCGTTCAGTATGATGTGATCCGATCCAATCCGATCTGGGTATTTCTGAGTCATGAATCGCGTGATTCAATTGAACGTACGCGACTCAATTTGAACGTACGGTGACTCGACTGACATCGTGGCATGTGCACGCCCATTCACCCTTCTTACTTCCCAAGGTCCTCATCTTGTCTTTGTTATTCCGTTCACTTTCACTCAGTATCCAAAAAAGAATGCTGTATTTAGCGCCAAGATTACAAGTCTACAACACCACATTTTCACTTTGAGTCGTTCGCCCAATGCTTGGTGACAGACCCGCAATCCAACGTCAATGTCATGGACGTAATCTATTTGGTCATTTTGGTCATTTCCCGTGGAGTGCCTGTGGGTAGCGCAAGTCTCGGCCCACAAGCAATACACTGGCCTTCGGGATTTTAGGCCATAAATCCCCCGTTCTCTCGATTCCCCATTTCTCTTGAATCCCCCGTTCTCACTGATCCTTCGTTTTCTCTTCGTGCCATGGCTCCGTGCAAGACAGAACAGCCCCTTGAACCGTCATCAGTAGCTGCACCTGTGGCTGTGGGACGAGCCAATGCCAAGGATGCTTCTCGTTGTTCGAGTGCATGTCCCGTTGGCTCGTCTCTGACTCAACCAAAGGTGACTTTCCTGGGCTCTCTACGTACCTTGAGTCTTGAGACTTACTGGTTAATCCAAGGCAACTACCACCCAACTCGACGCAGTCGCCAATGCCAAAGAATTCGACTTGCAGGGGAAAGACGGTGACGACGAGATATCCGACACATCTGGTCCTCCAAATCCCTTGTCTGAGCTAGAGCCTCAGAACACGGGTTCCCAACAAGCTGACCCCCTCAATGGGCCCGTTGACGTGATTGCAACCCTCGATCTCCTGTACTTCTTCACTGGTATTGAACAACCCACTCAAGGCGGCCCAATAATTTTGAAGCAAGGTCCGCCTCCACCTAAAGTCTGCAAGCTATGCTCGTATGTACAGACTTTCTGATATCCATTCTGCTTTCTTATGACAAACAGCGAGAAATATGGATTCGATAAGTCTATGCTCCCCGGTGTAGCCAGATATATCTACGGGCCAACCACCGCAAACACGAATCTCCGAAGGCATCTCTACCAAGCACACGCTGAGGAGTACGACAAAGCGGTCTTGGAGTATAAATGGACATATAAGCTATCGAGCGAAGTTGGCAATGCATCCACCCACGCTGCTCGAGCATCTCGTAGTTGCAGATGATCAGGTGAGTCCCGACGCTCAGTTAATTCAAGACGGTCCTTGACAACGAGTGGCCCTCCAGTGACAAGGCCAGCTCTCAGCATATTCTGCCATGTAAATATGGTTTGCATCACCCATTCCGGTTCCAAGCGGTCGAGGTCTGTGGCCGAAGAGAAGGCTTTTTATATGGTGTCGGCGAGCAAGCGGCAGGGTTAGCAGTGGTGCAGTGGTATAGCAGTGGTACTGTTGCATCTCTCACGTTTGTACTGTATGTGCGGCGTGCGTTGCCTGTCTGTCCAGTGTGATGTGATCCGATCCGAGTATTCTGAGTCATGAATCTGATTCACATGAACGTACGCGACTCAATTGAACGTACACGATCTAACCGATAACGGTTGACAAGACTGACATCGTGGCATGTGCACGTGCACTCCCTTCACTGCTTGCGGCTCACCCATTCACTGCCCATCTTACTTCCCAAGGTCCTCATCTCGTCTTAGTTATCCTGTTCACTTGCACTCACTTTGGGTTTAGCGACCGTCAGAACGCCATCAAAGTATCGTTCCCAGGCCCAGCGGTTCGGCGCTTGCACAGTGCACACATTTTGATTTTGAGTCGCTCGCCCAATGCTTGCCGACGGACCCGCAATTCAACGTCAATGTCATGGACGTAATCTATTTGGTTATTTTGGTCATTTTCCGTGGAGTGCCCGTGGGTAGCACAAGTCTCGGCCCACAAGCAATGCACTGGCGTCACAAATCCCCTGTTCTCTCGATTCCCCATTTCTCTTGAATCCCCCGTTCTCACTGATCCTTTGGTTTCTCTTCGTGCCATGGCTCCATGCAAGACAAAACAGCCCCTTGAACCGTCATCAGTAGCTGCACCTGTGGCTGTGGGACGAGTCAATGCCAAGGGTGGTTCTCGTCGCCCGAGCGCACGTCCCGTTGGCTCGTCTCAGACCCGATCAAAGGTGATTTTTCTGGGCCCTCTATGTACCTTTAGTCTTGAGAGACTCACCAGTTAATCTAGGCAACTACCACCCAACTCGACGCAGTCGTCAGTGCCTGAAGAATTCGACTTGCAGGGGATAGACGATGACGACAGAGATATCTGACATATCTGGTCCTCCAAATCCCTCGCCTAAGCTAGAGCCTCAGAGAACGAGTCCCCAACAAGCTGACGCCCTCAATAGACCAGTTAAATCAAATGTAGCCCTCGATCTTGTGCACTTCTTCACTGGCATGGGTTGTACTAGAGGCAAGCGTTCTTCGAACGGAGAAACGCCTCCACCTAAAATCTGCAAGCTATGCTCGTACGTACGGACTTTCGAATATCTATTCTGTTTTCTTACAACAAGCAGCGAGATATATGGCACCGATAAGTCTACGCTCCCCGATGGTGTAGCTAATTATATCTACGGGCCAAATACCGGAAACACGAATCTTCGACGGCATCTCCGCCAAATACACGCTGAGGAGTACGATGGCGCTGTTTTACAGCACAAGTGGTCATATAAGCTATCGAGCGAATTGGGCGATCCATCTACCCACGATGCTCGCAACAAACGCGACCCCGAGCTCCCATCATTTTCACCAGAGGCGTTCCTGGAGCATCTCGTTCGCTTCGTAGTTGCAGATGATCAGGTGAGTCCCGACGATCTCGCGTGCTTTCACACTCTCACTAGTCTTCAGTCGATTCGTGTTGTAGAATGCCCCGAGTTTCGACAGATGTGTATGGTTCTTTGCAAGACTCTCGTTGACGCCGACATCCCTCGCCGCGATAAGATGAGGGAAGCAGTCATCAGTGAATGGCGGAATTCATTCGAACGGTTGAAATCGGACCTTTCTGTGGGTATAGTCATTTTGTCTTTCCGCTTTGTCAACTGTCTTCGGTCATAGAAATCCTGCGGGCAGATCAGTTTCACTTCAGACGTCTGGTCAAACGCGAACCTAGAGGCCTACTTAGCGTTGACCGCACACTGGATCTCAAGTGACGAGTCAAGTGGACGCCTCGCACTTAATGCTGCACTTATCGGCTTTCATCGCCTCAAGAAGAAACACACAGGCGTCAATATAGCGAAGAATATCTTACACCTACTTGATCGAGCTAATGTTACACTCAAGGTATGTATTTCATATGATATCTATTCGCACGTTTGCCTTACTCTTTGTAGATCGGCCACTTTACGCTCGACAACGCCGAGAACAACGCTGTAGCCATGGAAGAGCTAGAGTCTCTGCTCGCCGAACGTGAGGCGTTCGCCACAGCTGACTTCGATCACCTTAAACATCGCGTCCGGTGTTACGCACACATCATTAACATCTGTTCGTCTCACGTCATTTCATCGATGACGTCTGTTTCAAAGGGGTATCTCTCCGAGCTCAAAGTTGCCGTCGATTCAAACCACATAGATTGCGATGACTCCGAGGATGAATTGGATGGTGGTGACATTGATATTGGTGATCACCATATTGACGAGTTGAAGCTGGGTGATTGCTACGATGACCATTCTAACCTTAAGGAATGGGTTGCGGGTATCAAGCGCGATCCCCTCAGGCGTGCTCGCAGAATTATTCGTCTTTTACGCTCTTCGGACCAACGCAGGGAAGGCTTTCGTAAGTTCATCCAAGACGGAAACGAACGACAATGGTTCTCTGAAAAAACTCAGAGTGGCAAACGTCGTATCGTCCAAGTTCCCGAGCTTCAACTTCTGAGGGATGTGAAGACGAGGTGGGATTCGGTTTTTATGATGCTGCGACGTCTAAGAGTTCTCCGGCCGGTAAGTTCATCTCAGCGACTGGACGGTGTTACAGTGGAGACTAATCAAATATCTAATGTAGGCTCTCGATCGGTATCTTAACACTGAATTGGTTGACTTCTCCGATTGGAAGCTGTTGGAAATTGATTGGTACATCCTTGAAGGGTTAGAAACTGTCTTGAGCGTGAGTCGTCTATTTAACCCATGGACAGTCACTCATGTGACAACAGGTTCCGCACGCGTGTCAACAAAGCATGTCGTCCGAATCCACACCGGTTTTGTCGCGTGCGATATCCAGTTTTGAGATGTTTATGACAGAATGGGAAAAACTCGGGGAACAGCACGAGATGCTCCGGCCCTGGACGGAAATCGGCCTGCGGTGGGCAAAGAAATACTACATTCGAATGGACGATACAGACGCTTATGTCGTCACAATGTGTCAGTCTTTGAATCAAGATTTGTCGCTCTAACCTCTGACTTCATTGAACAGTCCTCAACCCTGCTATGCGCCTCTCGTGGATCCAAGCTGAATGGGAAGGTCACTATATCCGGCGTGCCAAAGATATCATTCTGGCGCTCGTAAGACTACACAATTCAACTCCTCAGTCATCTTTCTCACGACTTGCAGATGCGTCAGTACCGTAGCCAGAAGTCGTCAACGTCTGAAGCTACAACGACGGATTCCCCTGTCCAACCCGATCCAGTGGTTTCTGTGGCTCCAACGCGATTCAAAGTCCAAGATTCTGTATACAAAAAAAAGTCCACACGTAATGTGTCCAGTGTGGATGTTGAATTCCAAAAATATGTTTCGGGTCCAATCTCGTCTGAGGAGACCAACATCCTGCGGTTCTGGGAGGTGAGGTGATTCCTATAATTGAATGGCGTTTTGGTACTACAACTAACTCCCTCAACAGGCTAATAGGTTGGAACTCCCAACACTGTTCTCAATCGCGATGGATTATCTCCCGATCCAGGCAACGTCCGTCCCTTGCGAGCGTGTGTTCTCGTCAGCAAAGGACACGGACACCGCGAAGCGAAACCGAATCAGCCCAATTCTCATGGAGGCCCTTCAAATGCTGAAATATTCACTCAAGAAAGAACGCCTCAACTTCATGAACGGATGGTCAATATCGAAAGCTGCCATGAGTATGTCGGTGCCAACTGGCGAGCTTAGCTCTCTCTTTGTGGATGATCCTGTTGTTTCGTTTGACAATTTGTTGAATGACCTTATTAACTACGATGATTGCGAGTCTTAACCCCAGCTTTTTTACGTCACTGCAATGAGAATATATTTTCCTTGGCCACGTTACTGTCTGTACTGACAGAGATGATCGCACAGCAGTTGCGTGCGATATTGTTGGTGTTTATTTGACATCGGAGTTCGCAATTTAGTGAACCGACGCATCCCCCAAGTTGACTTTACCCATCATTTCTCTCTCTTAACGTTGATGACGACTACGCGCCTTCGAAATCCACGACATACCTCGGAGAAGCGATTCTCTCCCTCGAAGTCAGATATTGTGCGTGTTGGTGGCCGGTACAGAGTATGTAACCTACTCGGTACTGGGGGATCTGGTGAGCTCGACTCTGACTCGAGTTTGACACACTTTCCTGAGTTCGTTAGGGAGTGTCTATCTAGGAAAAGACATTGCGACGGGGGGTGATGTTGCTGTGAAGATAGGGCACCCATGCGGCTTACCTTCAAGGCTCAGTCATGAACACAACGTGTATACAACTATCGCCGGTGGCAGAGGAATCCCTCGAGTACTCTGGTACGGCAAGGAAAGTATATATGAAGTTATTGTCCTCGATCATCTCGGAACTTCACTGGGCGACCTGATCGATCAGCTTGAGTTTGACCACAGGAAGACATTCTCGTACGCCACCCAAATGGTACGTTATATAAAACAAACAATCATACTAAACCTAAACACACCCTCACATGCAGCTCTTAGCAGTCCAGTCACTTCATGATCGACACTACATCCATCGTGACATTAAACCTGGGAATTTCATGATTCGTGCTGATAACCTTCCTCCTACCCTCTTTCTCATCGATTTCGGCTTGGCACGATTGTTCCGTAATCCCGCAACTTATTTACATATCCCTTTCACAACGAATCATTCGATCGTTGGTACCCTTCCGTTCGCATCCATCAGTGGCCAGCAAGGCAATGTCCAGTCGCGTCGTGATGACCTAGAGTCTCTCGCCTATACCATCATTTATTCAGCACTCGGCGAGTTGCCTTGGACCAGCAATTCCGCAGGCAACGACGAGGAGGTAGTCCTCCGTAAGAAAACATCGATCACAGTGGAAGAGCTGTGCGAAGGCTTACCCGCTCCCTTCTGCAAATTCGTCACCTATGTCCGTTCTCTTGGCTTTGACAAGAAACCGGACTATCAGTTCCTTCATTCCATCCTCTTACAGTGCTCGGAAACCGTGACTGATCAGCCCATCAAAGCACCACCCCATGTCAGCGTGGACCGTGCACCTATCTTCACTAGTCGGGTGTAAGTGACCTCGCCCTCTATGAATAGCGGCACTAACTAGATTTATTTAGCCTTCGCTCTTCGACTCGCGCGATTGCTAAACTGTCTCGGTACATACATCAAACACCCGCTCGGGCCACTCGTACAAGGTCCTGGAAGTAGCATGTTTTCGTAGTTTGAGACGTTGGGCTTTGAGGTACATGTAGGCGATGATGTATCACGCGTCGATTTTGTTGTAGAGCTGTAGTTTGATGTATGGGAACTAAGATTTGACTACAATTTTCGCGATCTGGATTGGGAGCTGAGCCGCACTCTAGCCGGAGAAACGCTGGCTATTTTGGCGGCGCGGCTCGGCGCGGCTAAGTGGCATGGGTGCCCACGGCGCAGCTCGGCTAACAAGCTGACTGCCCGGCTAATTGTGGCTCGGCTAACGGCTCGGCTCGGCTCTTGTAGCCGCCGAAACACTACTCCTATATATTCTTTCTTCAAACCTAAAGTAACGATTGAGGTACACCATGGCCATGTCGCCCACTTCTTCACCTGCTCCTCAAAGAAATGCAAAACCGAGGCACGAGGCGTTCGGCGCTATCAAGACAAAGGTGACAAGTCTTCGACCGCCAACCTCCGGCACCATGCAGTTCGCTGCTTTGGCGAGGATACGGTCAACAAGGCTGTAGGCGGGGTGTCTGGTAGCCAGCGAAGCGGTAACATTTTCAGTGCCTTCGCCAGTCAAGGGCAAAAACCCGTTGTGTATTCTCATCGTGCACACTCAGGCCCTGAGTTCCGGTGAGTACATGCACTATACATACCTTTCTTTGACTCATATACATCAGTGCCCACATTGCAAAATGGGTTGCCGAAAGCAATCGCCCAGCAACTATTGTCTCCGATCCCGAGCTTGTCAATCTTCTCACAACAGGACACCCCCACCTCAAGGTTCCATCTCCGAACACTGTTCGTCGTGACATTCTCGCGGCCTATGTGAAGTGCCGCGAACGTATCATCAAGCTCCTAAATGATCACCCAGGGCGTGTCCATTTTGCGACCAATGCATGGACGTCAACCAATCACCACGCGTTCGTTGCTTGAACTGTGTACTTTGAGTACAATGGGGCCATGTTGGCCTTTTTATTGGATATCATCGAGGTTCCTGAATCTCACACCGGCGCGGCATTGGCTCGGGCATTTCAGAAGATGCTCAAGACGTTTGGGCTTCAACACTGGGTAAGTTTGTAGTCTCGTGTTATGCTCTCAAGCTAATTGTTTCTACAGGTCCTTGCTGTGAATGCTGACAACGCAACGTCGAACAACACGCAGGGGGAAGCGCTCGCGAATATGGACAACTCGTTTGTGATGGAGCATCGCGTTCGTTGCTTCAACCACACCTTGCAGCTCTCTGCGAAAACCCTTTTGTGTCCTTTCAATGCTGGGCTAGGCAAGGCAACCGAACGTGACGACAATGATATTGATCCCCTCGACTTGGACATCAATGGCGACGACAGCGAAGATGGTGAAGATGAAGATGAAGATGAAGACGAAGACGAGGACGAAGATGAAGACCTTCTGGACCTAGACAGCACAGATAACCTCGACGATGGTGTCGACGAGTTGGACGAATTGGATCCAGATGCACGCGAGGAGGTTATGGCGGACACAGCTGCTGTCCGTAAAGTGGTAACAAAGCTTCGCCACCTTGCTTTTGCCATCGTACGATCGACAACCATCGCCCTCCCTGCATGGCGCAGATACTGCAAGGAGCTCAAGCTCAAGCCACGCATCCTCCCACGCGACGTCGTCACTCGCTGGAACTGTCACCGCCGGTATGGACGAGACGATTAGAGCTCCGTAGTGTCTGTAGTAGTTGTCTCCTCCTTGGGCTGAGGGGCGTCGAAGCACGTGCAGCGTCCTCCCTTGTGCACTAAGTCGGGGAATACCTCCTGGCAGAAGGCGTACTTGGTCCGAGTGACTGCGTCCTTAGTGGGACGCTGGGTCATAAGCCGAGTCTTCAAAGCGACTCGGTAGACTATGGAGTAACGGGTTCCCGCCTTATCAGTTCGTCGATAAGACCCCGTCGTAAGGAAGAAGAGAAGAGACTTTTGTTATTTAGACAAGAGACTCAACTTGCCGCTACCTGGCCAAGTTGGTCGTCCTTAAGTACACAAGGGAAACTACAAACGCGTACAAAGTATTAGAAACCAAACACGAGGGGCACAGCAATCTGAAACAACACGATGCTGGCCTGCTGTCCGTCCACATCAAAACGAGGCACTACACGCATCAATGACAAGTGATCCGATCAATCCATACAGCACTAGCCCGGTTCAGGAACTTACCCCGGTCCACGAGGCGTACGAGCTAGCCTCGTCCCAGGAGCCGGTTACAGGAACTCTACTTACTACATGCTCGACTTTGCAATCAGATATCGCACTGCCATCGATGCCATGACAGCCGACAAGTCCCTCAAGCTCCGAAAGTTCGAACTGGAAATGGAGGAGTGGTCTATTGCCGAGGACCTCGTCGCGGTCTTACTTCAATACAAGAACGCGACGCTCTTCTTCTCCCAAGACTCTGCTAGTGTCGCCGCCATCATCCCTGCTATGGACCGGATAACAAGCCACCTTAATTACCAAACCGGGAATGTATACCACCCCTCCATCGCAGCCGCCATGAAGCTCGCACGCAAGAAGATGGACCGCTACTACTCGCTTACTGACTCCTCCTCTACATATCGTATCGCCATGGTCCTACATCCGGGAATGAAGCTCGAATACTTCCGCAACCAGAAGTGGAAGGGAGAGTGGATCGAAGAAGCCGAGTCGCTGGTCCGGGAGGAGTACATTGCAGAATACGAGAAGGTGGCCGATGAATCCAATGCGACGCCCACAAAAAACTCGAAGACCGAGAACAATGGCGGATTTGCATCTTTTGGCGACCTTTCTGTTACCTCTGCTCCCCGTGCCAGCGAGATCCAGGAATACCTCAATCACCCTGTCGAGAATGTGAAGGACCCTTTGAAGTGGTGGGTGGACAATCAACATGTCTACCCCAACCTTCATCGCATGGCTTTGGACTACTTGAGCATCCCCGGTAAGTGCAGTATGATTCTATATAATCATTTCAATCACTAATATAATGTTTAGCGACTTCTACCTCCGTCGAACGCATGTTCTCGCAAGGCCGCCACCTTCTCCCTTTCACGCGCAACAAACTCTCGCCACCCTCAATTCGCGCTTTTCTCTGTTTTGGCTCATGGGCACGCTGCGGTCTTGTCGTTTTTGAGGATGTGGTAGTGGCTGTCTCTGCAAGGAGCACGGGTAGATAGAACTTAGCTGTAGTAGTTGTAACTCGTAGTACATTTCATATACAAAACCCGCGGTGTTGTACGGTTTCGTACCTCACCCGCGGTGTCTTACACGCGCACGGTTTTGTGCCTGAACCCGTGAAGGAAAACGGTGTCATGCCTGAACCCGTAAAACAAAACGGTGTACCCGTACCCTTAACCGTTCGGGTACGGTGTTCGCGGGTACGGGTTAGGGTTTATCAAATCATACCCTAGGGTTACCCCTGGAATACCTTACCCGATACTCACGGTGTTACCCATACCCCTGTCACACCTTAACTAGCTGCCAGCTACATACGCGACCACCCCCCCAATGGCGAAGATGGCCCAACGGAAATCCGATCCACAGATGCCAAAGTTGCCAAGGAGTGCCTCAGATCAGGCACCCGCGACCACCACGTCCAAATTGAGAACCTTTTCACCTCCCTCTCCGACATCCTTGATGCTCAACCATTGCTACAGGTTAACATAGGATGGCTTCCGGCGGCCAAGGAATCAATCCCCCTCCGAAGACTCAAAGCCATCGCAGCGGAAACGGCGCGCCAAGGCCCAACCCTTCCCCCTCCCCCCCCAACAAAGGCCCAACTACAAAGCACAATGCGACAAGAAGCAATAGATGAGTGGAGAAACATTTGGATGGCAGCTCCGCGCCTCCAACCTGCCTACCTGGTGCTCACTAACCTAGGGATGGTAAGGTTCGGTTCGGTTCACAAATTATGGTGAACCTCGGACTGGACCGTCGGTTCGGTTCAAAATGGTCCGGTTCTGGTTCTCAAGGCTTCTGAACCATGAACCGGACCGAGTATGTATTTTTTTTTTTTTGAATCTGAATGTATTCTGCAGTGCGTGCACAAGGCAGTCACGATGTGTATCTATATATTATGACTAGACATGTGTGGGTAATAAAAGCTATCTCTATGTGTAGTATGTAGGCTCGCAGCCGGTGTACCCTGCTTGCCAAGTTCATTGACAACTTGTCAGTTCCCCGCCCCCAGACTTCGTCGCTGTCCTGTGAGATCGCGATTGCAGTCACGGTCATGGTCCCCCACCCGCAATGCTGCGTCGCCGCTGCATCGTGATCCACACACGTCCGGACTGAAGCCAGCGAGGCTGTGGGATGGACTGCCTGTTTGGCGCTGACATGGAGGGCTGGTCAGGTTCCAAGGGGGAGAGTAGGCATGGGTGCGGGGGTTTTTGTTGGCGAGAGTTGAAGTTGGTGGTGGTGGTGGTGGTAACGGGGAGACTGATGAGCGTGTATGGGAGGCATTTGAGAGCAGGGGAAAGCTCGTTGGTATCAAGACTGCTTTGTGCACGATTGTGGGGGTGTTATTCCCAGAAGCGACTCGGAAAGGGAAGCCTTACAGTATAAGGTGAACGGCTCCTCCAGTTGCGCACGATGGATTACTGTAACAAAGAAAATACTCATGTTTGATCTATTAACATGTAGCTATGCGTTGACTAAGTCAGGTAAAGTCCTCGCCATCCTCTTTGTCATCAAATGAAGCAATGAGAGAATCAATATGTTGCTTGGCATCACCTGCGGCAGAGATGTGGCCATTACGATACGCACTCTTGAGGAGCTGCAGGCTTTCAAAAACCACTCCGTTGAGGCGGTTTCGGTGCTTGGTGCCTGTAAGACCACCACTAGAGAATGCGCACTCGGAGGGTGTAGCTGATCCTTGGATGGCTAGGTAGTCTTGAGCCATTCTCGAAAGCGTCGGATACTGATTTTTATGTTCCTACACAGGTTATTAATCAACGAGTTGAATTTAGAAAATGAAACTTACCCCCCACCACCCAACAACATCATCGGTCACCTCCAGTGCGCTCTTGAGGTAGGCCTGAAGCTCAGCACGGGGGCTAAGCTGTGCGCGATCCGAATCTTGGCGCTTCTTAACAGCGGCAAGCATCCAGGTGCGGCCATATTGTCCATCCGATGATGGACCTTGTGCTTCTGCGTTACTGGATTGGGTGGATGCTGGCGTGTAGTATTTATCGTACTGAACAGTTGGGATCAGTTAGTATGATCAGCGTTGTATTAGTTATGCGATACTTACAACGTCTTCGAACATCTGGAGACTGGCATTGAAGGTGTTGTTACTCCAATGATGCTGGGCATAAGCTACCTTGAAATTCGGATCCAAGGCTGGAGGAAGATGTAGACATATTAGTTTGCGATGTTGAGACAACTGGATAAAGCGTACCTAAGCATATAAAGTATGCCGCGCTGTCGTCGGTCTTCTTATACCACTTGGCAAGATTATCCAAGCCTTCATTAATTGCATCACACACGATGCTGTATCGAGGTGCGGCTGCCATGTTCTCCCACGTCGTAATCAAAAACTCGAGGACTGGGATTGTGCGAAAGACAGTGGGGTCACGTGAACTTGAGAATGTCTGGGTCGCACTCGCTGGCTCCTATACAGAGAGGTGGTTAGTTAATGCTGAAAATACAATGAAAGCCGTTGCGTACCTGAAGTACTTCCTTCATCTGTTTCATCCTTTCCCAGTCTTTACGGTCAAGCCGGAAATCGGTGTATTCTTTGCCTTTGAGAGTTGGCACTTCATCGCTGTTGTCCGCCAGCTCAACAAACAAGTTCACACCCTATAGAATTCGAACATTACTGTATTGATGTCATTGAGAGATGACAAAAATGTCACTGACCTTCTGCAGAATCAACATTCTCTCGAGGAAGCTGTGCATCGAGGCCCAGCGCGTCCGGATCCACTGCATGAGCTTCAATTCAGGAACACCAGCTTGCCTGCAGCACTGGCCAAAGAAAGCGGTGGCCTGAGGCGACGATCGGATCTGAAGGCCTATATCAGCAACCAAAAGCAACTATTAGACCGTACTGACCTGTTTGACCAGCGCAAGGGTTTTACCGATGGTGTCACCAACAGTGAAATCAGCAGCAGCGTCGCCGTCGTCCTTGTCGTCCTTGTCATTGTCATTGTCATTATCATCGTTGCAGCCGCCTCCTCCGAGATCAGCTTCCAGAGCATCAAAGTTAATGCTGTCATCGTCAACGACATCAAGCTCTCCATCGCGAAATGCCTTTTTGATTTTCTTAACGAGGATGCGTGCAGATGTTGGTGAAACCACTTAAATGAAATGGCCTGCGCCAAGGTGAATGGCGTGCTCCATGCACCTTGGAAATGGTTTGTTAGAAAGGAAAAGTACCGTAATTACAAATGAACTCACCTAATTCGACCTTCACTATAATCCCACTTTGTATCGTCGTCTCCCTTGTTGGTATTAAGTTGGCGTGCGACCTCTTTCATGGCCGTGTCGTTGTTACTCGCATTATCACTAGTAAACCAACCAACCTTGAATAACGCAATCATTATCAATAGTTATTTACGAATACAGAGATTGGCATACCTTTTCCCGCAGTCCATAACGGTCGACCGTCCGCATGATTGTGTTGCCAATGTTGGCACCAGAATGGCGGCCTGGCAGCGGAGTGAATGCAAGCTGCTCTGAATGCAGCTTCCAGCCGGCGCCCACATCATGGATGAAATGTCCTGTGATGGACAAGTATGGGTCGCCGACCTGTGATGTCCAGGCATCGAAAGTGAACGACACCTTACCAGGGACATCCTGGCATATGAATAAATAGATATTCTGTCGTTTATAACAAGTAATAAGTAATCAGACTTACCTTGAGTAGTTCCTTCACTCAGGCTTCGCTAAGGTTGGCCTTAGTTATTATTTCATTGCGGAGAGTCTGGCGGTGAGGAATATCCTTGTCCGAGAGCGAAGGTCAAAGGTATGTGAGTAGACGACGAAATGGACCCTTGTCAACGAGTTGAAAAGCCTTGTCCTCACAGACTACAAGTTCGACAAGGTAGTCGACCAGTCCACTGGTGGAGAAGGGTGGTGCGCGAGGCTGACGAGTTACTATATTGTCGAGACTTCCTTGACTGAGTGAGAGATTAGCAAATTGGTTGTGATAACCCAAATAAGACACCCATACCTATTTAGAGCTGAACCTGCGTTGGCAGGGGTTGCGCGAGGATGGGTGGGAATGTTGAGCTTCTTGCAATGATCTTCGTAGACCGTAAAGTGGTCCTGGTGCCTAGAGGTCACGTCGTTAGTAATGATACAAATATATTGATACTATACCTACCGCGCGATGTGGGTACGCAGAGTAGACACACCACCTTTAAGAAAGTGGTTCTTTGCACTAAGACCTTTTGAACTAGAACGAGAGTTTTGTCAACGCAAACAAGCAGCCAAGAAACGATGACACTAACCGGCAGACTTTGCAGATATGACCCTCCTCTTTCGCACCTGTATGGGGGTCAATATGATTGTCATCCTTAACGAAGATGGTGCGAATATCAGCAGTGCGATCAGTCTTGACACGCCTCCCACATGCCTAATTGAAGTCAAAATGTCATGTCACATTCACAGAAACGAGAAGGGGCTTACTTCACGATCTGCGTCTCCCATAGCTTTAGTAGACACATAACCAATATCACTATCTTCATCTGGCTCAGTGTCGCCAGCCTCATTGTCGGAAGATGTAGCAGGGAGCTCTGCAGCATCGGGCTCGTAGTCGGAGATTTCACTGCCATCAGTTGGCCCTTTGTCATCGACGACGACTTTGGGATTGTTGCGGCGAACTGCTGCCATGCTGATGCTGCGGGAGGCCTTGCGCTTGTGCATAGTAGCAGAGGACGATGTTTTGGCATTGTCAGAGTCGGTGATTGCACCCTTGAGCTTGTGCGTAGCTGATACTTCGGCGTTGTCGGGGTCGGTGATCCTAATGGAAGGACGTGTCGCGCGCCCAGAACGACGAGCACCTGCGACTACAGCAGCAGGAGCTGGTTCACCATGATGAATGGTGGCGGAAGAGTTGGCGGTTGTGATGGAGGAGGGGGTGGTAGCATGGTTAATCGGCTCTGAGGAATCACCATCTTCGAACCATACTATGTCCTTGGTGTCGAGAAGTTTGCCGTCTGGTCCAACAGCGCAGCCTGACATTGTATAGGTTTGATAGCAAGAGGAGGAGGTCGTAGACAGAGGAAGGGACACCAAGAGAGCAGGGGTGAGTCCGGTGAGAGCGACTGGTGTTGACAGAGACGCGAGATATAAAAGAAGAGGAAAAAGGAACGCACTACATTCTGGTGCTTGCGTCGGTGAGAACGAAGACCACAGCAAGTGGACATGCACCTTAACGCTGCACCGGATGTATGAAAACTTGTCAGAAGGACATACTAGTGCCGCGTCGTTGCTGTCCATAGATCGAAAGGAGTGAACCGAGTCGGGGAGAATGGCGTGGAACAAGGGGAAGGCGAAGGTGATAATTGACAGAGGAGTGAATCGCCGAGTGATAAAGGAAACAAAAGGGATGAAAAATGAACCTAGAACACGAGGCAAACACGTCTTGGGCCAGGTGTTAGCCAGGTGACTAGCGGGCACTCCGATAGGGCACGGAGAGGGGCAACACGTGTCAGCCATGTGCCATATACATGACTAAAAGCGTACGCACCGAGTGTAATCGAAGACAGTTGGGGAGGAAGTCGGACCTTGTAAGGGTATCCGAGCCAGGTGGTGGTGGGGTCCAGGCGGAGCGGTAAGCCATTCAAGCTGAGCGCAGTGTCAGACACAATACATGGGTAAGGAAAGAAAACGGAAATACGCACGTAGTTCCTCACAACGCCTCAGGCGGCATGCCTCGGTCGAAGCAACACGGCGAAATTTGAACCTGTGGGAAGCGCGTCGACTCGATGAATGAGCACATCAAGATCTTGTACGATGTTTGGGTCGGGCAGTGATTGAGCGTCTGGTGGTGAATGCATAACAGTCACGCGAGGGACAGAGTGTCGGAGGTGTCGGAGGTGCCGCTGCCAGTAGCAGTGTTGTTTGTGGATGGGCTGGTGTTAGTGCTAGTGTTGGTGAGGCAAATGCGGGAGCTGCCAGCGAGGTCCAAGGGTGAGGAGGTAAGGGTGGGGCGACGACAACAAGGCGCTTGATGTCCGGGGTCCACGGGGCCACAGGCACAGAGAGGAAACAGAGACACGAGCCGTGGGGAGGATTCAACAAAGTGGTTTTGGTCATGTGAACCAAATGGCAGTTATGGCCCGTAAAATGGGCGCTTGTTCCGGTCCGGTTCAGGTCCGAACCCGTTCAGAACGGGTTCTCAAAATACTGGCTGCTCTGAACCTTGAACCGAACCATGGTCAGGTTCGGCTGGGTTCAGGTTCAAACCAAGGTTCTGAACTGAACCTTACCATCCCTACGTGGTGAGGAGTTTCCTGTCTTCACCTCGCGGGATTGCTTCAAGCGCGTGGAGTCGCTCATTTCTGGGGGGGAGTCTTGCCCGGGGGTTGGGGTGGTAGTTGAACGGCCGTCTGGCTTCTTGAGGGATGAGCGCTGCAAGTCGGGTGAGCGGAGTGGAAGGTGCCGGGTGGGGTGTGAGGGGGATGTTGTCGTCGATATCGTCTGCATTGCACCACGGCAGTCCGAGCTGTTGGATTAGTTGCAAACTGTGTGGAATGGAGAGCAGGGAGAGCGCCGCAGTCTTGGATAGCATCTGTAGGCGGATGTGAATTGGGAGGATGGCGATAAGTTGGTGAAGTGGCTCAGCTGGTGTTGTGCGGAAGGCGCCCATCATCCACCTTACCGCCTCGTCCTGTACCATCTGTAGCATCTTCAACAGGTTCTTTTGTTGTTTGAACCATATTGGGGAGCCATATGTTAAGACCGGGAGACATATCGCGTTGTATGCAAGACGCCAGCTGCCATGGTCAAGACCCTTCACGGAGTTGCCTAGCAATTTCATGGACTTGAGTGTGCCACATGCTCTCATTGCCATTATTTTGACGTGTCTGTTCCACGAGAGTTTGTGGTCGATGAAAAGGCCCAAGTATCGGACATTGTCTGAACAGTTGATCACTGTTCGTGCGCCTACACTTGTAGGCAGTGTGATTGTGCCGGGCCTTAGTCCGTGGATGTCCGGGTGAGCCCTTGTGAGGCTATAGAATATTGCTTCCGTTTTCCCGCCATCGATAGCGAGACCTGCCTTTTCGAGCCAGGCGCGGCACTCAGTGTATCTGGTTATGAGGCAAGCACGTACCATGTGATATGAGGCACCCCAGGCCATGATATTTCCATTGTCTACGTACATGTAGAGACAGCTGTCAGACCATTGGTTGGCTTGACGGAGCAGCGGGGCGGTGTACATGCTGGAGAGGATGGGTGAGATTGGCGAGCCTTGTGGCGATCCCACTAAGATGTCGATGGGGTTGGACACAAAGCCGTTGAATCGGAGTTGGACGCGTCGACCAGTAAGGAAGGATGTCAGCCACTGGCAGATCTCCTCAGCAAATCCCAGGATTCGGAAGGTGTGGATCAGCCTGTCATGGTTGATGTTGTCAAAGAATCCTTGGATGTCGATTTGGAGTGAGCCGCAGCAACTTCCTTTGGCGTGTGCAGTGGCGATGTCATGAGTGAGCGCTAGGCCTGCGTGGATTGTTGACGAGTGGGGGCGTGCACCGAACTGGTTGGTGGGAACGAGATTGTAGGCCCCCACATCGTGTAGGATCCTTTTCGTTATTACCTTTTCTAGCAGTTTACCCAGGCATTCGAGGAGGGCCAGCGGTCGGTAGCTCTTCGGGAGAGAGTAATCAGTCTTCCTGGGTTTGGGGACCACCACTATCATAGCCATTTTCCAGGCTCCGGGGTGTATCCCCGCGTCAAGGCATGAGTTGAAGAGTACGATGAACCAGTCTGGGCATGCTTCCCATGCCCATTTCACTAGTTTCCATCTGTGGCCGCTCTTTCCTGGAGCAGAGGAGTTGCTGGTGTCTCTCAGCAACTCAGCGATTTCCGCATCTGAGATTTCATGAAATGGGTGTTGCGGGAGCATCAGGAAAAGGTCAATTTACTTAAGTCTTCTTAGATGCACTTAGGTTTCTTAAATCAGAATTAAGACAATTAAGAGAACTAAGCTTCCTTGAATTGACTTAACATTTTTAGTGTCAAAGTGGTTTTAAGGCAATCAAAGTCATTAAGACACACTTACCGAAAGTAAAAGATAAAAAGTGATTTTAAGGCAAAAAAGTCGTTTAAGACACACTTGTACTGTAAGTAAAAGTAGTATAAGAGTTGCTACTAGTAAGTATTCAATATGCTGTTAGGAAAGCATGGTTATCGATGAATTTGTTTACATAAAATAAGCGGAAAGCATCCAGAGAATCAGTAAAAGACAGGTCTTTTGGCAAGAAGTCACTGCCATAGACTCCAATCAAATGGGCAGCGCGGAACACGGTGTCAAGGTGTATGACAGCTGCATGAGGTGAACCGTCGGCTGCATCACGATCTGGTTCTACCATCCATAAACCAGTGTCTTCATCTGGGTTGTCTCCAACGCGCAAAAACCAATGCACCAGGGCACAAGGATAGTATGTATCAGCATATGTGAAAGAAAAAAGGAGCTGAACACGGGCAACATCGAGGGATCGCATTCCTTCAGCCGTATCATCAGTGACGACAAAAACACAATCATACCGAGAAGGGCCTTTACGCCATGATTGTACTACTCAGGTACGTTCACGACGCATACCTCCAATACCACTCAGGTCGCTAGGAGCGTAAAATGTGACGGATGCCGAGTTGTAAACCGAAATCTTCTCCGAGTTATGAAAATCAGGGAGAGCGTTAAGTGTGTCATCAACTGAGATGAGCGACTGCGCTTCTGAGTCTGGGTGTAGTTGCCCATGCAAGAATTGGCGAATAAGCATCACGAAGTCAGGTTGGCCCAGCTCAGCTGCTAGTGCATACGCTGAGCACCTTCGCGCTACAGGGTTAACAGTATTAGCCAATAGACAAACAAATACTAACAGCTGGTAACGTATCGGCTTTCTTAGCCAAGTCAACATGGGCCAGAACTGTTGGCCCATGAACAACTCCTTCGCCTTCGCCTTCGTCTTGCTTGTCGTCATCATTATGATCACCACCAGTACGCAGCGCAACATCGTGTGGATCATGGGGATCGTTTGCAGGTTCTATGGCAGTTTTCAGCGAGGGGATTTCCATGCTTAATATATTACTTACGAAGCACACAAAGTTTGTTGGATATGATAGTCCCATCAAGCATTCCGCGGTCTTTAAAGTCAACGCGTGATGCGGCGAGTTTGTCAAGGCGCTGGTTTGTCACTAGCATCTGGCCGAGAGGATTGAATCGGTTGGACCAACGCCAGGGCTCTTTGACAGCTTTAATGTGCTTGGACTCGGTAATGGATGAACAAATGCCATTTGGAGCCCCAAATGCTCGAATAGATGACTCATAATGGACAAGGGAGTGTTGCCGAGGAAGGGAAAATCCGTCAGGACGCACACCACACTCTTGGAAAATCTTGCGGTGCTCATGGAACCTTTTTAGTGCTTCAGCCATTGCCCGGAAAGTTGTAGTATCATGGACATTGCTTCGGGCAATATAGCAGAATTCCAAAAACGCACGAAATGCGCGCACCATTTCATGAGGCACATGGCCTTCAATTGCCGGTAAATAAACCTGCAGATTTCATGGAGTTCAATGCGAGAACATGAGTACAAGTGAAGGTCAAACCTTCATTAATGCTTTAGAGTCATCTCCGGTCCATTGTTTAAATCCGCGACCCTTTGGAAACCGTCGTAATCCAGAAAACGGAGCAACTACAGCAATGCTTGGTGAGTGTCAGCAATGATCCGGTCTTGTACGCATATAAAACACACCGATGGTCGATATCGTCCATGACTTCCTTTGCATGTCTTGCACCATGCGTAGCAATAAGGTAATCCTGGACCCATGTAACGAGGTGATCTTTGAACGTTCCTTTGATCACCTGATGGAGAAGATCGGGCGTAAGGAGCTCGTGAATGTCCGCTCGAGGGAAATCATTGGTGAACGGCTACCAAAAAAAGAAGTTAGCATCGGTAGAGAATAAACAATAATAATATAGGAAAAGGTCGGGAAGATGCCGCGTAATGGTGAGCGCAGGACTAACGGGCGCGGGGAAACGGACATGAGGGATGCAGCAGAGTAACATCTGCATCGGCACCTGGCGCTGCATCCACGATAGACAGGCGAGAAAGGTGTGAATCGCTCAGCGGCGATGCGAGATGACTAAGGAATCAAAGGGCAAGCCAAACGAAGTCGTTGTTTCGCCCTCCCTTTCCATCATCCAAGCTGGATATTGATAGAAATGGTTCCAAGGTCGGCGGAGATGAAATGCCCATGGAACTTGTATGCCAGGGGAGACTGGCGGTGTGATGGTGGAGACAGCGGAGGTCGAGAGTGATGGACTGTGGGCGTAAATCTGTGCTACATGACAAGCAGAGGCGCGACGATGTGTGAGATGCCGCAGAGCCTGAGCCTGATGGCTCGACAGTTGAGGCGGTGGCGCGAACTGCGTGACAACTTGAAGACGGTACGCGCAGCGGCGCAAACTTGAGCTTCTACTCGCTGCCCACACAAGCGTGTCGTCGAGGGCGATAAGCTTGGTCACGCCCTCAGCTGGCGGCGCGGCGTCCTGGCAAACGAGCGCACACTCTCCCTCGGATATCGATCTTCCCTCTGCCTGGGGCAAAGACGACGAGGGGGAGGAGACGATGTGTTGGGAGATTCAGGGAGATTCGGACGACGAGCGGGACGACGAGGAGGAATCTGATGGCATTGACAGCTGGCTCGTGGGTGGTGACGATGAAGAGGCGTAACACCCACCGAGGAGCGCGAAGGTTTGGATGTGTTCCCTTTTCCGCAGTACGCGGTTTAATGAGCCGCGAGCATTTTGTAAATGTTCCAAAGTAGCAAGGCCGTTCGTCTTCGTGGAATGTAGGCACCTTTGCGGGTATCCGTGTGCAGTATTAACTGTCGAATTCCGATAGCGTGGTCGATGACAAGGGAGCAGGAACCTTGGACGAGGATGCGGATGCGGAAGTAAGTCGAGGGTTTGATGACGTGCCAACAATCAACAGGCCAGATATTCGCACTATGAAACAGAAACGGATCAAAAATACGAACCACAATATCACCAACAAGCCTGTATTCATGCCACAAAACCCCCAGCTCCAATTCTTCGACTATCACATCCGAATGTTGCCGAGTACGCCGTGTTGATTCCCCGTCCAGATCATCCGGTCTTGCAGTGCACCTGACACAGAATGAGAAAGACACAACGACTGTCCGAAAACAGAGTTTCTTACTTCGGACACCAACCCTGCACAATGCACGCAAGGAGCACTTGCTCCGGATAGTCGGCGATATAGGGACCAAGTCCAAATATGACTCGCCGAAAGTGACCATCTGGGCAGCGCATCACTTCTGGTGTTGTCATTCCTGCTTTGAGGGACTCGAGGATTGTTGCAAGCGACTTATGGAATAGTTGGCGCCGAAACTTTCGGAATGACACATCGTCGGAATACCTCTTGTCAGCTATATTATGATAAATGTGAAGTCAATGCCAGTGTGTCAGTGCGATGGAGAAGGTTAACTTACTTTTAGGTATTGCCAGAAATCCCAGGAGTACCACACCGTTCCAATGTGCACGTCGCACATTATTGTGAATATTTCCGATTGAACTATAAATAGGATAGTACTCTGTGTGGCCGGTTCCAACAGAGACAGTGGTTTTATCGCTGCCAAGGATAATTGGTACGAACATGGAACCATGTGTATTTGGATCCTTGGCAATTTCATCCTAAGGGGTTGTTAAAAAAAATGATAGTAAATGTGATCAAACAGGATGTGAACCGCTTGCTTCCAAGCCCAATTTCCAGACATGAAGTCTTGGAAACGATGATTTTCAGATACGTCATATTCTTGATAAGGTGCATAATCAAATTCCCCTTCGAAGTCTGGATTGGAGAGGACATTGCGAATTACAAAATGGGGATCACGGAACCAGACAACATATTCTGATGTCATCCAGGCCGGTACCTCATTCTCAGGTAACGTGTCACCATATTTGAGATTGAATGCTTCCCAAGGAACATCCCCCAAAGGAGTTGAATCGATGGTATCATACAACTCGGTATGGTTTGAGAATGGCGGTTCATCACCGTGTCCGAGTAATGACGCAGCCCAGAGGTTGAGAAGCCGTATCGATGTGGCCTGCTGACATTTGATTACGGGTGAAGAGGAACTCGGCTGTCTCAAATTGGAGCCGACTTTCATACGGAGTCCAATCTTCTGGATCTGTATGAGGACGACGTGGAGAAGGTGGTGTATTTGGTGGCAAAAAGTTGCCATTCTCGTCGCAAGGCCTGCCTATCGAAATGAAGACAGTCAGCCAGTTACATAAGTCTATTCTGCAGGCTTTTGTACCATTGATGATTGGATGCCGTATTTTTGTTAACTGTGACAGTACCGGGTTTTCATGGCCTTGGTTGAGGTTACGTAGAAGGCCCACTGGCCGTTGTTGGTCCACATCATGGTCGCCATCACGGTTTTCAATACTATGACCGTCCTGGACTGGTGAACTCGATAGAAATCCGAAAGGACTATTGATTGGTAGGATGGGACTGTTAAGAGGCGTGATATTGGGACTGCTGAGAGGCGTCGCGGTGATATTGGGACTGTTGAGAGCCATGACATTTGGGTTGCCAGGGGATGAGATTTCAGAGGGACTGGAATAGGAGCCCACTCTCTGGCGCACTGGTGACACAACTGGTGGGCTTGAAGGTGGTGAAATCGGGGAAGCCGATGAATGATGTCGTAGATGGGAGTGTTGCTTGCGAATATGGTGTGTAAGGCCCGAGTTGTTGATAAATGACCGTCTGCAGCCCGGAAAGGAGCATGGTATTGTGGGAGGTCTCACTTCAGAGCTGTGAAGGCGGCGGATGCGAAGATTGCGAGTGAGAGACATAAATCAGTAGCTAACGGAGCCCGTATTTTGGTAAACATTATTTATTATTTATTGTCTATTTCGGGAAGGGCACAAACGAAATTAATTAAAAAAGTAATTATTAAAATCCGAAATCTGAATATCTTGCCGAATGCTCACTGGCCCTTGGACTGAACTGGAGGAAAGACGGCTGGTGCCTCTCATGAATGTACTCGTCGAGAGCAAGTGCGTGCACCTTGACAAGGGGCGTGGAGTCATGTGCAGGGCCAGATTGGAGGTGAAGTCATTTGTGAGGGAGATGGCAAGCTCGTCATCGCTGAGTTAAAGTGATTGATTGACAATGTTGTCAGACATGAAAAAGTCGGAGTACCTGGCATGAGATGCCGAACTGGATGGGACGCAGGGAGAGGCGGCGCATGATGAGGACGGGGACACGAGGAGGAAGGATGGCGCGCCGTCTACTGTGCATGGTGTTTGAGCCCCAGCCGGTGATTACAAGGATGGGGAAGGGGACAGGGACAGGGACAGGGACGAGGAAGAGGAAGAGATAATCGATGGCGACTCGCTCGAAGGGCTCTCATCAATCATTCTCAGTCAGCTCGGCTCTTGAGAAGTGTATGCGGAGGCGGTAGGCCGCAAGAGAGACGTATCAGATGAGATGTCTTGAGGTTCAGGAAAAGATATGGATTGTACCGAAGGGGAAGCCACCAGAATTGATGCATTGATGACTCGTAGGTGTCATCTGTTTCGGGTGCCCACAAAGACTCTCGGATAAATGGACTGGGAGGGGCTCGAGGATTTGCAGGACGAGACGACAGTGTAAGGGTTGGATGCTTGGAGTCGACTCGGCGACAGACGACAGTAGCGACGTCGTCGGTAGCGCTTCCGGCGAACGAATGGGGGAAGGTCCTGGCAAGGGAGGTGGGACGGATCTTACAGTAGAGACTGGTAACTCGGAAAATACGGCAGAACGGTTTGCTACGGACTCAGGAAGTGGGATACTCCTGGCGATCCTCGTCGTAGACACAGATAGAGTAGTCTTCACAGGGGACCTGATGGTGGGAGAGGGCGGAGGGTAGAGAAGGAACTCTCGGGGTATTTCAATTATTGGTGGCCCGGCGATAGGTTCGACAGCGACAACAGGCTCCGGAATGGGGATCGATATCTCCTTTCTAGCGGGTGGAAGGGGAACAGCATGTACATCCTCTTCAGCAGGCGTAGGAACAACCTCTTCAACAGGTTCAGTAATGTCCCGTTCCACAGGTTGTAGGACGACTTGTTCAATCGGCTCAGGGACAGCAGCCTGAATTCCTTCCGAGACGACAACCTTTTCCGGTTTGCAGCGACATTCTGCATCTTCGTATTCAGTCGACGCTTCTGTCGGACAGACTTCTGCAGTTACAAACGGCGACGTGGATTTGCTCCCGCAAACCGGTACTGTAATATATTTGGACACAGACTCAACTTTGGGGCTTGCTTTGGAGTCGACCGAAACACTCTTCGTGGCTTCCAATTCCGAAGAATACACTAGGGCGGTCTCGTAAAGCGAAGGAATGCTTGGCAGAGATGCGAAGGACATGATTGAGGAAGAACGCGCTGAGGGAGAACGTGTGTCTCAAATGGGGTGGAACTGGTTGGTGTCTCCATAGTACTCGGTTCCCCCTCAGATCTGGGAGAGCGCTCGGCCGGCAACGGTGTTACCACAATTGTGGACGATGGAGGTTGCAACAAAGGGGAGTGGGAGGAAGGGATGGAGAAGATGTAGAGACTGATATGGATACAATTGTTGTCAGCGTTAGAGAAGGTGACGAGGAAGAGGAAGAGATAATCGATGGTGACTCACTCGAAGGGCTCTCGTCAATCGTACTAAGTCAGCTCAGCTCTTGAAAGGTGTATGTGGAGGCAGTGGGCCGCAAGATAGATGTATCAAATGAGATGTATCATGTCTGGGTTCAGGAAAAGATATGGATTGCACCAAAAGGGAAGCCGTTAGAATTGATGATTCGTAGGTGTCATCCGTTTCAGTGGGAGTCATTCTCGACTAATTGCTCTTGCTCTACTGTGAGGAGGCCCGGCGCCGGTAGTAGATGTAATCGTGCCGCCGCCCAGTCCATGGAAGGAAATTCCGTTAAGTCCAAAAATGTTTCACATTCATTTCACCGCTAGTCGACACTAGTTGACACGTCACTTCAACTTCAACTTGAATCCCGCTCACAATTTTTACTGCCCACATACCTTCTCATATACCCAGCACATCCACCCCACCAAACATGGCTGACAATGACATGTCCCGCCGTATGGCAACACGACCGAAAAATGCATCAACGCATCCTGGCGACAACGAGGTTCCGAAGCGAAAATGACGTACCAGGGAACAAATGAAGATTGCAAGGGAGCAGGAAGAGGCCGCGAACGAGGCAAAGGCCCTAAAAGGGAAGAAGGCAGTTGACCGTGTCGCCGCCATCGAGAAACAAATCATTGAGGACAAAAATGACAGAACTCCCCGTCCGGCTCTCCCCCACATGCATAGCCAAACTCGCAGTACCACTCGTAACCCCCTTTTCATGGCTGAAAGCTCAGATGGACTCTGCCCAGCTTCCAATTCTCTGCCAGTGGATGAATATCAACCCAGTTGCTCGGACAGCAATGCCGACGACACGCTATCTGTCGATGAGGAGACACCAGTTAAGAAGAAAGCTCGTACTGACAAGCCATCATTTAGGGATGCAGTCAAGAAGGTCCAAGAAAACAACACTCAGGCTGTTGTTCATGATGCAAGGAGTAAGCTTTGTCGCACCAATGCGGTTGCGGACTTAGCCGGTCCTCGTGGCGATGACATTGTCTCTAATAAGTAAGTGACTCGATCTTTCTGCCGGCGTTACAGTACCATGTTAACACTGGATGCAACAACCCTCTTTTACCATTATCGCAGGACCCAGCCTGGGGCTTCGTCGTCGAAGAAGGCTGCTGGCGTCATCAAGAACTGGACGAAGGCAGTTGAAGTTGAACATGCACCCGGTCCCAATTCCTCGAAAACTGGCTCCGGTGCTTCCAGCGTTCGGAGCACATCCGCTAATCTGAAAAAGTCGACGACAACAGATGTTACCTCCGTTATATCTGACAAAATCACCATCGCTGCCGCTGAAGACGAAGAAGCCAAAGAAGTTGAACAATGCGATAACGACGCATGTAGGGGCGTTGCCGATGAATTTGAGCTGGATGATCCTGAAGGTGGATTTGCGACGTTGAGCCCCATCAAAGGAAAGAAACGTGTGACTAATGATGTGAGCTCTTTGCTCTATCTGCGCTGTCTTCACTGATCATTATTATGGTCGCAGAACCTTGTCAAAGCTAAACGTGTCTTAAAACGACATGAAGGGCCAAAATCTGATGGGACCCGAAGGCCCAGAAGGTATCGGAATGAAGACCTCCCACAGGGTAGTATGGATAAGAGCCGTTTTCGGCAGAGGTTCATTCCTACAGTATTTTGGTATGCGGCTTCATCCCCAAACCCGTGGAATATCACCAACCAAGACGCCGAAAATGCCCTGCTCTGCATATGGAAGGCTGTGTATAAGGGCACAGTTGGTGACATGAATGACGCTGTTATGGCTATTGTAAGCACCTCGCTATTATTGCCATGACCCGCGTTGACTCGAAAATAGACGACCCAACGACTGTGTGATTCATACCACAGCGTGATCGCCTCCGCTGCTGTATCCATCCTCGCTGACATGATAAATTCTGATACTGAGCTCGATACCGATGAAAAGCTTGAGGAATTTTGCGGCATGGCTCTTCAAGATGACTTTTTCATATATTCGAATGCCGACTTTGATGATCCGAAGGTAGCTTTATTATTTTTCTTTGTGCAGTGAACTAACATCTCCTTGTAGACGTACACGGGCCCATTCCATAATCCGTTGGTAGTCAGGACTTTCGCGACGCATTTTTCAGCAATTCACGGAGCTATTAAAGTTCCAGCACTTGGGGATGCGAATTCGCCGGACACATACCCCTGTGGTAGTCTTGCACTTTCCGCACCCGCTGTAAGTTTTTTATCGCGATCGTAGCCAATTCTAACCTTTTGCTTACTATGAACAGATGGCCCGTGCTCTCACCCTATGTAAAACTGGGGTGATCACAATTGATAGGATTCGGGTGTCGAAGGAATCCAGCAAGCCCATTATATTCACTAAGCCCACCAATAGGGTTAGCGGCAAGGAGTCATTCAAAGAGACCGCTTTCTCGTTTGCAACCTGGGGTCTCAAGACAACAGAGTACCTTGCCATGATTCGAGAAGACCTTCGCGAGTCGTCACGACAAAAGATCAAGGCACAAGCATACGAATATTATAAGAGCAACCGCTCTCAGTCGTCACTGGTAACTGCTAGTGCTCTGTCGATGGACATCGATGTGCCTGAACACCCGTGCCGCCGAATTCTTGATCTTTCTGATGATGAATAATTGTTAGTGCATCACTCCTTTCTGCATGACCTTTACCTATTATGCAGATTTAATCTGAGCTTGATTCAACTCTAGCTTACTAATGTAAACTTGCTTACCTAAATGTTCTTCTCATCCTTAGGTACTTAGTTGCCTTAGTTTGGATGTTAAAATACATTATTTTCACGGAAATCTTAATTCTCTGAAAGTGACTTAAATATGTTTATTTGCCTTAAGTTGGATGTCAAAATACATTATTTTCACGAAAATCTTAATTCCCTGAAAGTGACTTAGATATGCTTATTTACCTTATTTGTTTACCTAATTTGGATCTTGAAATATATCATTCTTATAAAACTTTATTCCCTAAAAGTGGCTTAGTATCTTAATATACTTAATTTAAGTGCATTAAGTGATGTTTCAGAAATCGACTCTACTGAAATTAAGTAATGACTGTCTTAATTGTATTTTACTTAAATTTACTTAATATTCCACATCAGGAAAACCCCAAAATACTTAATAGGTCTTAAACCCTCTTAGTGAGATTAAGGATGCCATTAAGGCTTCTTAACGGTCTTAAGCTGCATTTCTATCTTAATTTGTGTTTCACCAACTTGTACCTAAGAAAATCCTAGCGACTAAGCAAGTCCATGCCCATTAAGAGGCCAATAAGTCAGATTTGTGATTAAGTAACTCCCTGGCATGCATAAGGAATGGTAAGGAGCTATCGCGTGCTTGTATTCATCTATTATAGCACTAGCGCCACCTGGACCTCAAACGCCAGGACCTGTGACAGCAGTCACAGCACCTCTGCCTCCACAGATTACACCACCCAGTGGATCCAAACCCAGTAGCGAAACAAGTAGCCCACGCAGCTCTGGCGACGTATTGGATGGCAGACAGTACTATACCCAATGTAGCGCGGATGTAATGCGCAGGTGAGTCCGAGCAGACAGAGATTAAGGGGTTAAGAGACCTAGAGAAGGGAGTCTGTTAGCGTCGGAGCGGCGATCAGAAGCGTAAGTTGGCTCGGCAGCTCAGTTCGGCATGGCTCTTCATCAGATGGGCAGCGAGGGTGCAAAGATAGAAAGAAGGAAAGAGAAAGCGTCCTGAGATGGCGGGCACACAGAGGAGAGAAGATGGAAATGGGAAATGGGATTCAGAGTCGATGATTCGATGGCCTCCCTCTACGAGCGAGGGTGGCTTTTATATACAGGCTTGTCCCTACTGAGTGCCTGCGTCGGCGAGAATAAAGTCCAGAAATGAATGACGCGTGCGTTGCTGCTGCGCCAGACGTATGAAGGATGTCAAAAATATGAAAAAGAGATCAGTAACTATGAAAATAAGGCTAGGGACTCAATGTAAAAGGTATACTAGTGTCGTGCTGTCGCGGCTAGAGTTGATCGTCGCTGTCCCAAGTTCAAAAGGAGGGAATGAAGTCAACGAGAAGGGTGTCGAATGAGGGGCTGTGAAGGCGGGAGGGTCTTTGATTTGTTTGCAGCTATCTTGCACCGGAGGTCGAGGGTAGAGGCAATGAGCGCAAAGCGATAAAAAAAGATATAAAAAAAGGGAGTGTGAACCGATGATAGACAAGCGTGAGAAACTGTATAGTTGTGGCTTACGACCGTCTAAGCTTTTGTTAGCGGTCCTAGGCCTGGGACAGTCGGCGCGCAGTGTTGACTCGAAGGAGAAGATCAAATACCCCGGACGGCTCAGATCGCGTTGCTAGGCATTATGGAGTGGTCTGCACAAGCGCAGCCGCACTGCCAACCTTACACCAAGTTGCACGGACGAGACTTCTTCTCCAACTTGGACGTCGCTGGGGAAAATTTGGAGTGAGGCGCGGTGTACCTTGCATAACCTTGATGGTGTGAGAGACGATAGGGGAGTTATCCCACCCAAAACCAGTACCTGGGCCAATATCGCGTGAGTGCGCAAAGCTGCTGCTGCTGAAAAATAGGTCTTCGGCGCCCCATCGCCATCGCGTCAATATCGACCTCGACCGGGCAAAGTCACTCCCGCCCCCGTCAGATATTTCGCCCATTTCGGCCTTGCGCAAGGGGTGGCAAGGGTACAAACTCTGAAGTTGGGGAAGAAGGAGCAGCAGGTAACGCCAAGTTGCTACCAATACTACTTTCGCCAGATATGTGAAGGAAAGGCGAGTCCAGCCCAGCATAACTATGGCGAGAAGCGGCCGGCGGACGTCCAAAGTCTAGCTGCAGTCTCAGATGTGCAGGTGAACCACTCGCGTTTATGGGCGATTCGAATGCTATTACTGTAGCTGGCCGAGGTCGCGCTGGTGTTGCCGAGACTCCTATACGGGAGGAATAGTGGGATTGGAGAAGAGCGTCGCACTGCCAGAACTCTCGACACACTTATATGGAGATGTAGCTGTGAGATGGAGGGTTTTCGTGTGTGCACGAGCGACTTGGCATCTTCGCGCTTGCTGCGTGACGACACGGATACATTGCTAGAATGCAGTATGCGTTGTCGGGTCTTGGAGGATGCCATAGACGATGAGGATCTGGATGAAGTACGGGAGCATGTTGTGGGACAGGCGATGCTGGAGGTGGTTGACTTGCGCTTTGCCTTTGTAGCAGTGTGCGCGTGAAATAGTGACTAGACCACATTTGAGCAAGACAAAAAAAAGCTTCCACACGATGTGACTCACATGTGAACCAGTGGTGGCGGCGGTGCTGTCTATCAGCTC
The DNA here is from genome assembly GCA_015178925.1 of Russula emetica. Classification (NCBI taxonomy): domain Eukaryota; kingdom Fungi; phylum Basidiomycota; class Agaricomycetes; order Russulales; family Russulaceae; genus Russula; species Russula emetica. The sequence goes on along the minus strand of WHVC01000081.1, from coordinate 27,042 downwards.
TTGGCTTACTAGCCGACTATGAGCCAACCGCTTTGTAATGTGACCTCCAAGAGATATGTCAACGGCTTCTTCCTCGTCGCCCGAGATGGCATCACTCTCCTCCTTGTCTATCCGCAAGCGAGCAAGGGTTACCAACTCGGTACGTAAAAGACCGTCCACCTCCCCATTGGAACGTTCGCCTCGGAGCTTTGGTGCAGGAAGAGGTGCGAGACAACAAGAGGAGCCGTCTCCAGCAGCCCTTGTCACACAAAGCGGAGTCATGCCACGTTTAGGATGAGGAGCGGTGACTGGCAGTGGTGTTGGTTTCCGCTTGACACCGACAGTGCTAGACGATGCCAGAATTTTGCGTGGTGCAGAGGACTTTGTGGCAGGAGTAGACGTAAGTTGTGCGCGGATAGGTGTCGTGCAAGTGGAAGAGGATGGTGGGCGTTGGGGGTCGGGGTGGCGGCATCGTGACTGGCTTGGCTCTGGGGTTAGAGGGTCGTGAGATATCCTTTTGTTTGGGAATGGGAAGAAGGGGCGCCAATTGAGAGGAAGAGGCTTTCTTCGTCCTCGGGGGTATGATAGATTTGCCGGTGGTGATACAAATCTAATCCGAAGTGGTTCTTGAGAAACTCGGTGGAGGATGTGGATGAGCGACGAAATAAGTCATCTGGCTCGATGCCACTGTTGATGGGCTGGGCGTCAAGGTCGGAGAGAGTTAACCAACGCGGCGAAAACACAAGTCACGCTCGGACCGGTCACCGGAGCAGCCGTCGCCACAAGTTGAACGTTGAACTTTTGACAGCATCACGTTCATCGCCTCCTCTCGACCACGACTAATTCTCAAGCTCAATGATCGTCACCTTCGTCCCCATCACCGTCGGCCCTAGTACAACTCCATACACGACCTCCTTGGCACCATTTCCAAGCCATAGAGTTTTCTCAAACATTCCCTTCCATCGATGAGCTTGAGGAGATCGATAGTCGACAAACCAAGCCTCTCAGTGGCCCCCTAGTACCCATCAGGCCATTCACAGCTCTCCTAGTATTGGCTTCAAATCCTTCTCCGTGCTCCTGAAGGGAGCTTAGACCTCGTCCATCAAGCACCTCCATCACTCCTGCCATAGAGGAGTCGACCTGCATCACCCGTAAAGCAGCTACTCGGCATTCGTGGCTCTGGCTTGCAAGGTACAGTACTTATGCTCGACATACGTAACCGCGATGAAATCAATTATGAATTCATTTAGGGTGATGCTGTCGTATGCATTGAGCTGTCAGTGCTCCTCTGTGAAAGTGAGCTCTACTCTTCTTGCAAATTTTCCCGTCACCTGGATGCTAACGGTGCTGCGCGCACGCCCATAGCGCAACAGGTGGACACCCGTGGCTCCCGTACCGGTTAGTACATGGCACTATCAATGCTAGCTCGCCGTCCTCAGTGCCTGTAACAGATCCCTCAGCCATGGCCCTCTCAGCGCGCACACCTATCTCGGCATCTCCTCAGCATCCTTTGCCTCAAGGTGCAGTTTCTCGTCATAGTCACTCCTCGACATGCCCAATTCATATTGTCCCCCTTTAGAAATAAAGAGCAGTCGTGTAGCAATCGGTCGCGACATTGTGCTGCCGGACTCTTTCCATTCATTCTTCTCATTTCCCGCCTCGAACAGAGGCTACAGTGGCGTGGCAGTCTACGCTGACACATGTACAGCGAGTCAGCGACGCCCCGAGGAAGGTCTGTCCGGAGGCCTGCAACCGAAGATTCCTTCAAGTCCGTCGGAGCGCATTTTGGCGTCATACCCCCTTGCACACGAACTCGACCTCGTACCCGATGCCGACGAACAGACCCCAAATGACCTTCTCACTCTGGACCTCGAAGGATGTGCGCTCGTGCTCGACTTTGGCCTGTTTGTGCTCATCAACTTGTACTGTCCGAATGAAGGATCCGATGCGCAATTTTCCTACAAGATGAACTATCATTTGATGTTGCAGGAGCGCTTGCGGAGGTTGATTGCAGCTGGGCAGGAGGTGGTCATTATCGGCGACTTGAACATGTGTGCGGCACCGATTGACCACTGTGATGGGCACCTGCCTAGCAATGCCTCCACCTTCTGGGAGCACCCAGCACGAGCATGGATATGGGACTGGCTGGTACCAAGGGGACCTTTAATTGACGTGCTTAGGCAGTTCTGGCCAGACCGCAAGGGAAAGTTTACCTGTAGGAGCGCGATCGCCTTAGCAAGGACCTTGATTTGGCTCACAGCATGATCAAGGCACTCAAGGCAGAGCTCGACAACCTCCAAGTCGGCTATGGACGTGGCAGCGGAAGGCGATAGATGTATCTTCACATCTCGAGACTCGAGAGGGCTGGCAACAGTGGTGGTACAGTACAGTATGTTATAATATTGTCGTACATCCTTAATTCAGTCTTAAATGTCAATGCAAGTCATTAGTATCATCCCTTAATTACATTATTAGTGCTTAATGTGTATTAAGTTGCTGGCTCATCACTTATTGGTATGCTTACCCACCTACTTACTGCAGCCTTACTTGTAATTAAGATTAATTTAAGATCAATTTCAGCAAATGACCTTTCTGAATCCAAGAAAGGTCTATCTTAATGATTTTTTTCTTAACTCAGCTTATAACACTCTTAATGGGACATTAAGACATGTTAAGACACTTTGGGTTTTCCTGATGCAGTTAAGACAACTAAGATGAGGTTAAGACAAAATAAGTAATTTGATGTTTTCCTGATGAGGGGGTCTGGGTCCTCTGGGAAGACCCTTTCTACTGGTGGAGGGTTGTCTTTGAAGAAGCGGTCTCGTAGCACGGCTGCCATGTTCGGCTTGTCGCTCGAGAGCCCCTCATCCGTAGATAGGGCAGGGATGTTTCATTGACGTCGGCCATGACGCCATCGAGCAGCTTTCCAGAGAGACTCTGTGGTCGCGTTGTGTAATAGACTGTTTGCCCAATCTTTCTTGGCCATGCGGATGGTGGAGCGCAAAGCTTTTTGGGCGGCCTTCTTTTCTTCATTGGTGGTCACGTTCCTGACTTCACCGACGGCTTGTTGGCATTTGGCGTTCCACCATCGTGCTCCTCGTGGGCTGAACTCCTTCCGCTGTTCGAAGGTGGCGATTGAGGTCTCCTCAATATAAGACGAGAGGCATGTGGACTCAGCTTCGATTATTGCCGGGTCGAGTGTATGGTCCGGTATGCGGGCATTGGCTCGGAATTTGATCATCCAAGCTTCCTTCGCTGTGTCTTGGATCATGTATGGTGGGAGCCAGCTGTCGTGGGGAGCGTGGTCCACCACCTGGAAGAGGTAGTGCATCAGCCAAATTCCCGCATGATTGGAGCCAAGGGATGCTGCGAAATCGATACTTAGTTCTTGAAAGGTGTCGTCATGCATGGCTGCCTCGTTGATCCAAATCAAGTCAATGGTGGTGTCGCGTTGTCTTCGGTCGCCACGACGTGTGGGGATGCCTGGGGTGTTCAGCAGGTCCAAGCCCTGCGTGATCGCCCACTCCTCGATGTCGATCGCCCATGTTGATTGGCGGACGTCTGGAGGGGACCAGGTTCTGGCATGCGTGTTGAAGTCGCCTCCGATTACTGTGGGCACCAGTGGGTCTATTTCTAGACCAGTGATGTGGTCGAGTGATCAGATGCGGGTGTCTCTTGCTGCTCTGTCCTGGTCATTTCCTGCGTCGGTGGTGTGGGCATCATGGTATATGTTGTAGATGCGGAAGGTTTCCGCGTCGGTGTGGATGTCGATGGCAAGCGTGTGGTAGTTGGATGCCAGATCCAGCCTGTTCGTAGCTGTGAAGGAGGTGGACGAGATGCGCCGGTATGCTACTACCTTGCACCTCTCGCCCGGGTTGTATTTTGGGTAAAGGATGTCCCAGAGTGGGTTGGCTACCGTACCAAATGTGTCTGTACCCTCCGGCTCGAAGTCCGAGCGCGTGGTACCAATCTTGTCGAACCAAGGTTCTTGTACTAATATGAAGTCGGCGTGTTTATTGGAGTTGAGGATGGCGTGCAGTCTTGCGTTGCTGCGACGCGCGTTGCCCCAAAGGAGTTTGACTGAATCCATTAAAAAGGGATGGCGTCGTTGATGGAGTCGCGCGCGGGAATGCGAAAAGCATTCCGCGCCTTGCAGATTACATCGATGGCGTAGTGCCCCTTCTCATTGCAGTTCAGGCATTGCGGCTCGCAGTCGCAGGTGCCATGGACCTTGTGTGATTTAGCCCTTGGGCAGCTTACGTTGTGGTCCTGTGCACTGTGGCCTTTGCCGCACTTGTAGCATCGGATTGAGTCTCGTGGCATTGAGCAGCGGTTCGCAATGTGGCCCAGCTTGTGGCATCTGCCACACTGTGAGAGCGGGGGGCGAGAGACCCATCTGGCGAAGGTGACTGGCTTACCAAACATTGCAAGGTGGGCTTTTTTCATCGTTTTGGTGGTCTCCCCGTCCCGGTCGACGAAGGCGAAGGATATGAATGAGGTCGCGCTTACAATGTTGTCCGGGTGGCGGACCCATGACGGTGGGAGGATGTATTGGAGCTTGGAGCAGATTGGGTTGCGGACTAGCTCCTCCATTAGTTGCTCGTTGGTGTACATGGCGTCGCTGTCCGGGTCCGAGACTGGAGTACCATGAAAGATAACTCGCGAGCATCAGGAAAAGTGTCAGTACTTTTTCTTGTCTTTCAGTACTTTTTTCATGACTTTTTTGTCTTTCTTGTCTTTTTTAAAAGTCAAAAGACAAAAAAGACATGAAAAAGTACTAAAAGACAAAGAAAAAGTACTGACACTTTTCCTGATGGACCAGCCGGAGCATGGGGCCAGGATCCCACCAGGGAATGGTTGGAGGAGGATGTGTGCAACCTGTGTGATGCACGCGAATGGGATGTCGCCCGCGAAGGTGTAAACATAATTGTGTGAGTGGGTGGCCCACCTACCTGAGAGTAGCGGTGCTAGGGACCTCGCACTCCGAAGTGCGGCAAGGACCTGGCGACAAATTAGCGATGCGTCACCGAGACTTGTCACAACGCTGCCTGGGGGGCGTTGGACAGTGATCTCTGTGCGCAGGGTTTCCGGCCGTGGGGCAGGTCGAGTGTTCTTGGGTGGGGGTGGATTGTTGTTGGCGGGTGTGCTTTGTGGCGATGTTTGCAGGTCTTGCCTTTTCTTACCTTTGCCTTTGCGTGACTGGACCTGGTTCCACCCTGAGGAGGCAGCCACTGCTGCGTAGTTTGGTCTTGTTGGCGGGTGATTGGTCGTTGGTGGAGCCAACGGGTTGGAGGTTGGGCGCAGGGTAGCTGCGCTGGAGGGTTGCTGTGCTCGCGGTTGGGTTGGCACGGCGTGTGCTGGACCTGAGCTGGTCGATGGTGTTGGCGGCCCTACCTTGGGTCCTATGTCTGGGATCGGGAGGAGGTATTCCGGCGGAATCGGGATCTGGCTGATCTCCCCCAGGATCTCGTCGGGGGTCATGATGTCGAAGTCAATGGGGATTGGAGGGTCGCAGTATTCTAGCTCTTCATCTTCTTGTTCAAAGGGCCAGTGTGCCTCCGCCGGGACGGGTTCATGCCTTGTGTGTTGGTTGTTGTCCTGTGAGAGGTTGTGGTCAGTAATGTTATCCGTCGCGCAGGTATGAATGAAGGCGGCTTGTCGTGCCGTCATAAACCCTCCGCCGCTGGCTGCCCTGGCATCCGTGGCCGGTGTTTTCCCTTTGAGCCTGGATAGTCTCGTGTCGAGTGCTGCTGCCAACTGATCAATTTTTGAGGATGAATTGCTGGCCGCTGTCGCCACGTCATTGAGTCTGTTCAGGAAGGAGTCCGAAAGTCGTGCTATAATTGAATCCAGCCTGTCCTCACCCGGGAGGGGAGTCAACTGAGGGCTCTCAGGGTTCGTGTTGTTGATTTGGGTGTTGGTTGAAGACGCTGCCAGGCCTTCGTCGAGGGCCTGGTGGGCAGCTCCAAGGGCGGTGGTTGTGATGCTGGAGGCGAGGGGAAGGAGTTGGGCTCGGCGTTGATGTAGGAGGGCTTCCTCTTCAGCTTTGACTGTGAGGTCGACCATGTCCATCATAGCTTTGCGTCGGCTGTCGTAGTATTCTGTTGTGAAGCTTGCCAGTTGGTGTTCAGTCTCGGCTCTGATATCGGCTTCCCTTTGTGCACGGTATTGGTCGGCAGTGAGTTTCGCCTGGGCATCTACTAGAGCCTTCCTAGAGGTGGTTTCCCTCGCGACGTTGTCTTTCATTTGTTCGTCAATTTGTTTGAGTACCAGTTCCCAGACGTGGTTTTTCACTGCTGCTCTGGAGCGGTCTGTAGCGTGGAGGAGAGCTGTGTACTCATCTATTGTTATTATGGGGTTTTCCACCCTGCGCAAGCAGGTGTCACATTGGTTCTCTCTGGTTGGGAATTTGGCAAAGGCGGTTGCCACGGTCTTGGCGTTCTCGCGTATGTCGGATAGGATGGTTTGCTCTTGTGGCAGGAGGATGCTGACAAGCGAGTCGTTAGCGCTGGCCTTGTAGGAGCGTGAAATACCATTGATCATGTGGGCCAGTAGAGAGCAGTGTAGGCGGAGCCAGGCTTCGTTTGAGATGACACTGTATTCGGTGCCAATACCGGCTTCAAGAATGTTGGAGATTGTCTGGTAATGTTCGAGGATGGTGTCTATCGATTCGTTGGCGGCTTCTTCGTCCACGTTGTCTTTGTCTAACATAAAAATTCCTTTTGGGAGGTCATTAGGGGGTTTACCTCCGTTGAAAATTGTATGCAGGAGTCGGAGTTGCGCGGCAGGATCCTCCTCCTGCGGTGTGACGCTACTTAGTGAATTTGCAGCAATGGTGGGGGTTCGGAGTGGGTCCTCAGGGCCTATTGGGCCCGGAGGGTCAGAGGGAGGTTTCATAGTTAGTTTGTTTAGACAAAATAACTATAGTAGCACTTCTAAAACTATAGGAGTCGCGAGCTAGGCCCAGGCGGTGTTCCTAAGTGTAGTGGTGGTACGTGGGAAAGGAGGATGTACAGAGTTTAAATGTGCGTTTGTACTGGTTTCAACGCAGACCAAATCCTGCCATGCGGACAAAATGCACCATGCATCACGCAACGAAGAAGGTAGCCGTAAGAAATATACATTCAATACTCTGCATAAGGTAAATCACTGCGGGGTTCATTTTAGAGACTCAACGAAAATAGGTGAGCTGACTCGGAGCCTGAGCAGAGAGACTCACACTAATACTCTAATAGACGGGGCGTTTTGGGCCGTGGGCCGAACGATGGCTGTAACAATACTCCGCTAATTTTCGCGTCTGGTGAGGTTAAAGACCCATTTCTTGACACTATGAGATTGGTGTGGTGTGTATTGTGAGGCTCATGTCTGTGAGCGTTGCAGGAGAGCTAAAAGAGAATCCTGCAGCGGGCGTGTATCATCCAAATGCGAAACGCGCACGTGATCGTGGCAGGCTGGGCCGTGTTTTAAGTTACCTGCGCAGCTCGGGTTCTTGCACTACAGTCACGTCGGTCGCAACAACGACCGCCATGTAGGACTACAACAAAGGGCGTCTATCCCGGATCAATGCATAACGTTTTGAAAATATGCACAATGGCAAATAGCTGGATGATCGAGGTCGCAGTCGGCCTACGCGGACATCCGACTCTTGATGCGGCTGGACTACGGGAGATTCACTAAGTCCCAATGGTTTGGAATGCGCTAATACTATAGCTATGGCATGTAGAGGCCATGGAGGGTGCTGCCAATTCCTCGTCTGGAAGGGCTGCCACAGAAAAATCAAGAGTATGGGGATGTCTACCTAACTGATGTTTCCCAAGCATGAGTGCATGAGTCCCAGGATCGGAAGGAGCCAGGCTAGAAAGAGGTACGGTGACATGTCAAGCTTTCAATTAGCCAGTGCTTACACAATTTCCCACCTGGCCTCATCAAGTGTCATTGCTTTTTCCACTCCGTTCGGTAACACACACACCCTTCTCACATCAAACCTATATCATCATCGCCGCATTTCCTTATCTCAAGAATAAGGACCGCAGCCCTTATGAGGTGCCATGAACCAAACCACAGTGGAACAATTTTACGCCGCACAATACTTTGTGACAATTTTCAGCGACTCCAATGCAGGATCTTCGAACTTATTTTCTACATGGAACCCTCACGCTGCAGTTTCTTACTGCGTTTAAGGAATGAAGATAAAGAGGTTCCTGGTGGGTGTGTGGCTTGTTGTTTACATGTACCAGGAGAAGTCTATGATGTGATGGAAGTTACGCCGCACGTACAACCGAATCAGCTGAGCCGCCTCGCATCTTGAAGATTGCTACACTCAAGAAGGGTCGGGCAGTTGTTACTGTCTCGTGAGATGGAAAAGGTATATGATCATCATGCATTTCGGCTACCAGTTCACTTTTTATCCCCACTTCATTTCCTCCTCACTACGCCTTGGACTTCACTTCTCTCTACAAAGAGTACCGCCCGCAACCATTTTTTGACGGTTCACTTACATTGAATGTATCCAGCATCGCTCTGGGATCATAAATCGAGATGATGATCCAATTTATTTGCGCAGCCCAATATGCGGTGCCTGCGCAAACTTGCCTTGTAGTACGTAGCCAGCGAGGTACACTTGACTAAGCGAGTGCTGCCCCCGCAACATCACTAGTACTGTAACTGTCGTGTCCGAACATTCAATCTTCTTACGAATTTACGATACACCCGAGGAAATAATGGGGATTGTGTTTAGTATGCAAACCTTTTGAATCCAGAATGCCTAGCACCAGGCTTCAATATAGAAGCCCAAGAAAAATTGAGCAGTCGGCGTCTTCTATTCAACCAAAACACCGTACTAATGAAGTCCGAGGTGTAGTGAAGAAGAAATGAGCTTGTAGTCTGAGTCGATAACCGATATGACTGCGCCGCACACTCAACTCCCTCCGAGTCAACCCCGAGTCAGGCTACTACATACAACTTGCCGCAATTCCTCTCCACTCATTGGCTTGACATTAATTGTCGCTACACCAACGTAAAATGCACACATTTGTATGTTCTAGAAAAGGTGACAGAACCTCCTTCATTCTTTCAATCTGTAGCAATGACGACAAATATCTCAGGACCAACACATGATAATTGGCTTATGACACCACTATCACAGGGTGAGCCGGCGATGCCCTGGCACCCCTTCAAATCACGAGAAGTTTAGGATTTTCTCGGGAGTCAAAAGCGCCGTTTCCCACTGCAATCGCGAGTTCGCAGGCTGACGGGCAGTGTTCAACTGGCGCCGGCTTCTCTGAATTCAATCTAGGTGAGCCTCGGAAACGCTGCCATACCAGCTCTGTCATGCATTGGCATGATAAGGTTTGGGACGCATATTGTGACGATGACATCTCATGATCTCCCGGCTTTAAAGGAATGGGGTTGCCGATATCCGGGGAGCCATTAGTGGCGCTATAGCATCCGAAGATTGACTACTACTAGGATTCACTGTGGCAACGGGTGTGCAAGAAAGAAAAAGATGCCTCAACACCAATCGTAATCCTACAGTACATCCATGGGGACGAGAAAACTATCTCCGCTCACGACAGACATATAAATACAGAGGAGATTGAGCCAGAAACGGTGGTCCACAGACAGTAACGACCTTACCATCGGAAAGTCCATATCCCACAATGAAATCCGCTCTCGTACTCGTACTCGTCTTCCTCTCGTCCTCCGCCATCGCCTCACACGGCATCGTGCAGCAACATCGTCGTACCGAGTTCACCAGGAGATGCGATGCCAGTGCCAGTGCCAGTGCCAGTGCCAGTGCCAGTGCCAGTGCCAGTGCCAGTGCCAGTGGCTGGTGCCAAGCACACAGTGGCAGTGCGTCTTTCACGGCGTACACGGGCTGTAGTTATCCCTGTAAGCTCTGCGTCTATTGTTTCATGGTTTAGTACTCCACAGGGCCCATGCTGACCGAAACGTCCTTTCGCAGCGTGCGGCATAACAACATACGGCTACACGGCCGCGATCAACACGTGTGCATTTGGTGCCTACTCGGGTGCCGGTGATGGTTGCGGGCGCTGTTTCAAAATAACCTCAAACAAGGATCCATACACGCCATCATACCAGGGCCCGTTCAATAGCATCGTTGTAAAGGCTAATGATCTGTGCCCTCACTCTCAAGACGGCACTCCATCATGGTGTGACCAGTCGGTCTCTCATCCAGGCAATCAATATAACATGTCCATGCAGTGCGTTCTTACCTTCCCCATTAGATCCATGGTATGCTGAAAATAAAACCAATCATAGCTTTGATCTGTGCATAGATTCGGGAGCAGGGCCGGCCTTCTTCCCGAAAGGCCGTGGTGCGATGCTCGGCAAGTTCGAAGAAGTGCTATGTGAAGGTAACTGGAACGGTGGTGAGGGTGGAAGCCTCTGGGGTGGCTCGTGCATGGCCAATGATAGCACTCGTCTCTGGCCTGGGAGTGGGTGCGGCAACCACGGTACGAAGCATTCACTTGGCTGCTCCGTGATGACGTTTTAGTTAATGTGTTCTCTAAGGAACCCCGCCCCAATGAGAGGATGGCACGGAATACGGCATGATGTGACGAGTTGTTCGTATTATAGCAGTGAGGTTTATGGCACCCATGGATCCAGATGAGTGAGGATGGCTTGGGGACAAAGGGCAAGAAGACAGAGCCGATAAGACGAGCTACTTAAGTGTGCGTCTATCGTAGTTATACCCAATAAATTACGTGATTCCTCGAAAGAGACATAGAGGGTTTAGAGGCCCACCGGCGCCCACCCCTTCTCTGGCATGATCCTGCGTCGTCATCGTACTTGGTAATACAGTCATTCGGGAAGGGCACTCACAGGACGAATCAGAAACACCTGAGGAATGTTACGTCGACTACGAAAGAAAACATGATTGCGGAGCAATTGCGAGTAAGGGGAGTATCAGTCTCGGCGGGACATGGGTCGAACAATGGCTGTGCCGATACCTGGCCAATTTTTCATGTCAACTGAAGTCATAGACCGATTCTTGGCAGTGATGCTAGTGATGGGGTATGGTATGCATTATATCGGAGAAGGAGAAGAATCCCGTGCGTCGTCCAAATGCGGAACACACACGTGATCTTGGAAGGCCGGGCCGTGTTTCCCGATCGCTTCAACAATCTTGCCGTCTCGCCAGGTCTGGCGGCCTGTTCGCATCTCTGCTCATCGGTCGCAACAACGACGGTTATGGAGGACTACAACAAACGGAAGTCGATTCTGGATCACCGCATAACGTCTTGAAAACTGAAAACTATACACAATGGCGAGCAGCTGGATGATCGAGGTTGCAGTCACCGACCAGAATTACTACTCGGGCATGCGGATGGACCTATCAACTCTGCGTCTGGGAGGACCACCACATAAAAATCAAGAGTACGGGAAAGTCCACCAAACTGATTCTGCCCAAACGTCCGCATGAGATGTCACCAGCACGGTGATGATATGGGTCCTCAGGCCTCAGGATCAGCCTGGGTAGCAGGCTGGAAAGAGGTACTGTGACAGACGTCAAACTTCCAGTTGGCTAGTGCTCACGTAGTTTCCCCGCGGGCCCCACATCATTCGGTATCACACACCTCCCTTGTCATATCAAAACTATATCGCCGCCGCGTTCTCCTCAACTCTAGAAATAACGGCCGCCTCCTCTATGAGACGCTATAAACCAAACACGGTAGAACAATTCTACGCCGCGAAATACTTCTGCGAAAACTTCAAAGACTCCGATGTAGAATCTTCTAATTTTTTTCTCCTCATGCCGCAGTTTCTTATTGTGCTTAAGCGATGAATGTATTGTACAATAGGGGTGAATTTGGAACAAGTTTCTGGTGTGTAACCTGTCGTTTACATGTACCAGGAGAAGTTTCTAATCTAATGGAACACTGGAAGTCATGCTGCACCGTGATGTACGTAGCAGGAGTCTGCAAGATGAAGAGGAGTGTCTCAAGGCACGGATTCGGAAGGAACTGAATGAAATCTATGACTGTGCCGCATACAACGTGAAGCGTATAGTACATCTGAATGTTTTAGGAAAGGTGACAGAACCTCTTTCATTCTTTCCATCAGTGGCAATGACGATGAATATTTCAGAACCAACTCATGATATTTGGCTTACGCCGCCATCATCACGAGGTTATGCCCAACCCATCAAATCGCGAAAAGTTTATAATTTTTCCGGAGAGTCTAAAAGCACCGTTTCCCACTGCAATCGCGAACTCTCAGGCCGACGGGTGGTGATGAATCGGCGCCGGCTTCTCTGAATTCAGTCATTCAGTTCAAGTTGGCTAATCGTTTTATCACTTACCGCCACCTCAAAGGGAGATGGTAACCTTTGCAAGACTTCATAGTGCAGTATTTGGGTGAAACGCACCATACTAACTCTGTCATGAATCGGTCTCAGATATGGGGAATCCTTAATATAAAGGTTGCGGCGCTGCCGCATCCGAAGACCGTGGGACCCTGATTCTTAGAATTCTGTAGCAGGTGTCCCAACATCAATCGTAATTCTGCATCATGGTAAATAAAAAATACATCCCCGCTCACGACAAACATATATATAGGCAGAGGGGATCGAGCGAGAAATATTGGTCCACCGTCCACCGACAGCAGCGACCTGACCATTGGAAAGTCCATTCATCCCACAATGAAATCCGCTCTCACTCTAGTCTTCCTCTTCACCTTTGCCTTTGCTTCACCTGGCATCGTGCACCAACATTGCAACTCCGAGTCCGATACACACGACACCAGTGTCAGTATCAGGACCACGACCAACAACGATGTCAGTACCAGTGCAAATGGTGGCTGGGGGCAAGCACACAGTGGCAATGCGTCTTTCACGCAGTATTCGGGCTGTAGCTCTCCCTGTAAGCTCTGCGTCCATTTTCGTGGTTTAGTATTCCACGGCCTACGCTGAACGCGGCATCCTTCCTCAGCGTGCGGCATACAAACGTACGGTTATACGGCTGCGGTCAACACGTTTGCATTCGGTGCCTACTCGGCTTCCGGTGATGCTTGCGGGCGCTGCTTCAAGATAACCTCAAACGAGGATCCATACTCGACATCATACTCGGGCCCGTTCAATAGCATCGTTGTGAGGGTTAACAACCTGTGCCCTATAGATGGCAATGAAGAATGGTGTGGCCAAACGGTCTCCCATCCCCTTAACCAATTTGGAATGTCCATGCAGTGCGTTCTTGCCTTTTCCCATTGGAACCGTGGTATGCTGAAATAAAACAAATCATAGCTTTGATCTGTGCCAAGATTCGGGAACAGGGACGGCCTTCTTCCCGGAAGGCCGTGCCGCGATGCTCGGCACGTTCGTAGAAGTGCTTTGTGAAGATAACTGGAGCGGTAGTGAAGGTGGAAACCTTTGGAATGGCTCATGTATGGCCAATGATACCACTCCTCTCTGGCCTGGGCGTGGGTGCGGCAACCAAGGTACGAAGCATTCATTCGCCTACGCCGTGATGACGTTTTGGTTAATGTATATTCTAAGGAACCCCGCCCCAATGAGCGGATGGCACGAAATATTGCATAATGGGATAAGCTGCTCGTATTAGTTTCGTATTGCGGTAGTAAGGTTCATGGAAGGTGATGCACACAGATCGGAGGACGGCTTGAGGACAAAGTTCTCAACTCGTGATGGTACAAACGAGCTGCTTACGAGCGCGCGGAAGGAAATGTGCTACTTGGTGATAAATTATACAGTTAAATACGGCGCCAAATTTCACGTCAACTAAGATAGTACTCATAGTAGACCAATTACAATTCCTTGATCATGATGGGATAGATGTGGTTTTGTAAGGCTCAGGTCTGTCCCAGAGCAGAGCGTTGCAGGAGAGGGCAGAAAAGGAGAATCTTTTTTTTTTTTTTTGGAAAGCGTTATATTTAGTAGTTTCGAACTAAACTACTATATATGTGCTAGATAGTAAGTGAAGTGATATCAGCCCTATCTAGCGCGCTATAGCCAGGACAGGCGGAGCCCGGCCCGGAAGAGGGTAAAATGCTTTAACGCACACCCCTGGTGTTGGGGTAGTGTGGGACTCAGTTCGTGAACCTCGGTGCTTGGGTTTCACTCTCTCCTACCCACTAAAGACCTCGTGTTGGTGCAGCCAACTGTGGCGCGATATTCCTCTGGTTTCGAGTGGTTTTGTCCATGTGATGTTTACTGGTGAATTTCTTATCTCGTTTGATTCTTAGCCATCTGGCTTCGTTTCTTGTCAATAATATGGTTGGCGCGTTGCCCTTGTTTTTAGGTAGTAATGAGTGCCCACCCGGGTCAGGTATGGTCCCTATCGGTTATGTTGCAGTCCTTGGGCCATCGGTGCCACACTTGTGGCGTTTTTCATATTAGTTCCATGTGTTCACTTCCCTTAGCCGTCTCGCCCTTATATTTTGGCAGGCCAGTCACCTGGCCTGTTTCCTTATGGGGGGGCAGGGAGAGTCGGCGCACGCAGGGGTGTTGTCAGACTCCACACAGTCAGAGGCGGGCAATCTCGTGTAATAGGACGAAGGGTGAGATAGTCAGTGGTGGAACTTTACAAGCTGGGTTTGGGATGGCGGGTGCACGACATGTGGGTGTGAGAGGAGCCTGAGACTTGAACCTTGCATGTACAAATGGGCAGGTGAGGGGGGCGATGATTGATTGCCACACGAGGGGGGTTGAGGTGAGCGCAGTCACAACTTTTGGTGTGTGATTGTCTGTAACCGGCTCCTGGGACGAGGCTAGCTCGTACGCCTCGTGGACCGGGGTAAGTTCTTGAACCGGGCTAGTACTGTATGGATTGATCGGATCACTTGTCATTGATGCGTGTAGTGCCTCGTTGTGATGTGGATGGACAGCTGGTCAGCATCGTGTTGTTTCAGGTTGCTGTGCCCCTCGTGTTTTCTCTGTAATACTTTGTACGCGTTTGCTACCTCCCTAGGATACTTAAGGACGACTGACTTGGCCATGTAGCGGCAAGTTGAGTCTCCTGTCTAAATAACAGAAGTCTCTTCCTTTCTATTCAAAGCGAGGTCTTATCGACGTACTGATAAGGCGGGAACCCACTACTCTATAGTCCACTAAGTCGCTACAGGACTTAGCTTATGACCCAACGTCCCACAAAGGACAGAGTCACTCTACCCAAGTACGCCTTCTGCCAGGAGGTGTTTCCCGACTTAGTGCACAAGGGAGGACGCTGCACGTGCTTCGACACTCCGAAGCCCAAGGAGGAGACAACTACTACAGACGCAACTGAGCTCTAATCGTCTCGTCCGTACCGGCGGTGACATTAGACTCAACTTTCTTAAAACTACGGCTAGCAGCAGCAAAGACAGCGTAGAGATCGACCACCCAGAACACCTAACAAAAGAACAACTGCTCGTCACAAGACCCAATTCAAGAATCAGAAGACTCGAAGCATACGAGTCAGCTAACTAGGGTTGCCGAAGTCCGGTTCAGTCCGGTTCTTCAACAATTTTGCTGAACCTCGGACCGAACTTCAGGTTCGGTTCAGGGAATTACCTGAACCTTGAACTGGACCATCGGTTCAGGTTCGGAAGGGTCCAGTTCAGGTTCAGCAAAAGTTCGGACCGAAATTACTTGAGCATTTCCATTTTTCAGGATGAACTCACAGCTCAGCCTACCATGCGACCTGTGTGTACCTTCTCACTCTCCCAGCAACATGTATACTGACAATTCTGCAGATCGTGTCATCCATCGACTCTTTGCTGGAGTCTCGGAGATCAGCGTTTTTGCGCATGGCTTGCCATCTACCACGACCAACCCATATCAACAACCGCTCTGCACTAAAACTTAAAGGATCTCGGACTCACCTACAAATGCCTCAAGAGAATTGCTGCCAAGCGAGACGACACATATCACGCCGATTGGCTTCACAACATGACCTCAAACTACACGGCCGATCAACTCGTCTTCCTGCCTCCGCAACCTCTCAACGCATCGTACAAAGCGTCCAGCCCCGCCATACCCCCGTGCCCATAGCGCCGCAGTGCTCGTAGCACTGTTCGTAGGACGAGCGGGCAATCTTTATGTTCTACTTAGCCAGTAAGGCGTCAGTAGCAGCCTGGAATGGAACCGACTGCTATACTTGAACTTGACAGACGAGCAAAGACGCTCAGCTCATATGCTGGTGACACCGCACTCCCAGGGGGAAGGATCGACGACGACGGCAAGACGATTGAGGATACCGCGGTACGTCCTGACGCGTCCTGTCCTCCCTGTTCGTCGTTTGATTGTAACACAGTTGACCTTCAAGAGACGGGAAGTGTTTGAGGAGGTCCTCTTTCTCTCCTACCTTTCATTGCGCTGGAATTCTGTGCTGAAACACTGTGCATGGTGCGTGCACAGATTGGTCTTCCTCAAGACAAAGACAAACTGCCACTCCTTTGCATCCTCGACCCCTTTCTCGCCGGAAACGAGGTACTCGTGACTCCGTGCGTACAGTACTCTCCTCCGCCCTTCCCATATTCACAGCGTGCCTCACTCACACAACAACAACATCACCTATGAAATGCACAGCGTAGTCGTACTCATTCTCGACAACACCCTCAAGGTCAGTCTATGTCTATTCCTCCGTCATCGTTGTTGCTCCCACAATGTCAATACCCACGCCTCCCAACCAGCCAGTGCTGAACGCCCCCGAAGTAGACACCCTCTTCTCGCACCCACTCGCCTCCTTCCTCTCCACCACATTCCCCGAGCGCGCAGAGCCCAGAGGACCATTCCTCGAAGCAGAAGCACACGCAGAGACAGCAGCCGTCAAACTGCAATACCACACTTACAGCGATGTTCCAGGACCCTGGCCTTCTAGCAGTACAAACACAGACTCGGCAGGGGCAGGCTCAGCAGGAGGTCGGACGACTAGCTCAGATTGCGCTCTCCACGAACGACAGGCTATCGTCGACGCTCGAAGATGGTGATCTCGTCGATGGCGCCAGCACGCGTACAGGGCCAACGACCGTCCTTGATCGAGCGGTAATGGAGCACAATGTTCTTGCGAGCTCGCGGATATACAACAACATTTCCTTTAGCGGTCTTGGTGCGTTATTAGATCTCACACCTGGGGCCGCGGAGACAATGGCGCGCAAGATGATCGAACAAGGCCGCCCCAAGGAACACATCGACCAAGTTGACAAATTAATCTGGTTTGAAGCGGCACGAGAAGAGAATGACGCACAAGGGAAGGCCGGTGGACTGGGGGATGTAAACCAGGATACGGAAGACACTGGTTCATTGTTCACCAAACGATGGGACCAGCAGATCAGAATGACCGCTGCGCATGTGAGTATTGCCATGCAAACAATTATTTTTGTTCATTGATGTCGAATCGAGGTCGAAACACTTGTACAACACTTAGCCCAGGTGCTATCTCCCTGGTGTCCCGTTCTTTCGACATGTTGGACATCCAATACAACATTGGCAACGTCGCGGCCGATGTCAATCTGAGAATGGGCTTGTACGCTCGACGGCCATTCACATGTAATCTTAGCAGACTGTAAATCAGCATGTAATTGGTAGCCTAGAGAAATGCAAGTAACGATGCTTGTATATACTATACAATGCATGAATGAATGAAACCCCCACTACCTCACTGCACTGCGCCTCCTTCAATCTTTCTCCGTTTCTTCGCACGCTCACGCTTTGTCTCCAACTCATGCCACTCACCTTCCAACGACGATAATCCAGTTGGCATCAGGATTGCCCATCACCATTGTACCCATCAATGGGCCCTTCCCCGGCACGGCTATCATACTCCTCTTGTGTAGAGTAATTTCTAGTATTCTCGAATTTTCAACTTTTTCATGATTTTCGAACTGCCACAAAACATGTGAGACAAGAATTTCCGGAATGGGTGTATTACTCGTGTCCACTGGAGCACCCTGGACCGTTACATGGCGCCGATCTGCGAATGCCACCCTGCAGACCACCAAAGTTGCCCAGGCCCATGCCAAGACCTGGCTTGTGACAAGTTGGCACAGTGCAAGAAGTGATGATAGTACTGTTGTTGCAGCTACTACTATGGTCCCAGAGTTGCAGAGGTGGCATCGTGATCACCACCACACATCGCCTACATCTACATCCATATCGTCCGCCCCGTCTGCCTTGTCAACTTCACATGTGCTCCAGGCACACTACTGCCTCGCACTGCGCGTGCGTGCTGTATATGCGTGCATTCCAGGGCTTCAATACTCGAGTCGTCGTTTGCCCCTTGTCTTGTGTGGGTGGTTGAGACGAAGCAGTGGTGGCTGAGAAATGAGCACTTAGTGGTTGAGTGCGAGGTCACAGGAAACAAAAGAGAAAAGAGAATAGAAAAACAACTTGCCACGATGTGTGATACTGCGACCGCTCAGTGCGCGTGAGAAACTTGCTATGCGCGATGCTGTTAGTAGGCTTGTTAGGCTCGGAGCTAAGGTTGTGGACAGTGTCGATTTTGATTGCCAGCACCAAATCGGACGAGAGTATAAGAAATTAAAAGTTCGGTTTGAACCAGGTTCAAGGTGGTTCTGCCTTTCTCGAACGCTGAACCGGACTTGTGGTCCAGTTCGGCACAGCCATCGAACCTCGGACCGAACTTCGGTCAGGTTCGGAAAAGTTCAGGTTCGAACTTTGGTTCTGAACCGAACTGCGGCAACCCTACAGCTAACAAGAAAGGGAAAGCTATCCAACTATTCTGCAGAAATAGCGACCTAGACATCAAAGACGCTGGACCAGTGACCTTACACAACGGAGTGTGGCATCGTATCCTACCAGGAGCGACTAGGAAAGACTTCGTACTCGGAAAACCCGAACCCAGCATACACAACTTCGATATCAGCATCGAAACCAGCGACGCAACCACCCCAAGCATAGTGGTAGAAGAGCCAGCCAAAGAAAAAGCACCGGCCAGAGAGAAACCGAGCAGAGACTCCTCAGACGACGAAGACAATCAGATAGACGAACAAATCCGTCGAAGCCCGATTCAACGAAACGCATCCTTCGCACAAGTAGTAGCAGCGAAGCAGAAACCACAAATTGCGCAAACAACCCTAAAACAACCCCAAACAACAACCGCAATGGCCACCCAAACCACCACCCAAGCTACCACCACTGCAACAACCGCCGCCCAAGCCAATGTCACCAAAGCCTTCCAGAAAGCCCTCCAACGCGCCCCTCCGCCCGGAGGAGGCGGCGGGGGAGGCGGGGGAGGAGGCGGTGGAGGAGGCGGTGGAGGAGGCGGCGGAGGAGCAGGACCGAACCCACTCCAGCCAGTAGCCGTGGCACAAGATGTGCGAGCAATGGGTAAACTCCCGGAGACGTTTGATGGCGACAGGACCAAAGCCGACGACTTCATCGAAGAAGTGAAAGGATACCTGCGCCTCAACGCAGATGTAAGCGGCTTCAACTCCCCCATGAAGAAAATCGCCTTCACCCTCACCCACATGAAGGGAGAAGACGTCACGGGATGGACCAGAGATATAGGAGCCATGCTCGATGGACTAGACCCCATCGCCGACAACGTCCCCCTGTTGTGGGAACAATTCCTAACCGAATTCGCAGCCCAGTACCTGGACTCGGCCAAGGAAGACCGAGCCCGCACTGCCCTGCAAAATCTGGCCATGAAACCAGGGGAGATAGACCTATACATATCAAAGTTCGAGGAGCTAGCCCGCAGAGCCGGCTATACCGCGGGAGACAATGCGACGACCCGACTCTTCCTGCTTGGCCTCACCCCGAAGACAATGACCGATGTCATGGCTAGCCCACCAGTGAGGGGATACGAAGCCATAAAACAGAGAGCCATTGAAAGCACCATCGCCCAAAGGACCATCCGCGATCTACTCGCGATACAACACGACCCAGGCAAGGCAGACAATCGGGCAAACTTCCCCTTCCAACAGAACAGGGGACAACGACGCCCCTTCTTCCAGAAACCAGCGAACCCGCAGCCATACCGACAACCGTACCATTCGTCGAACGCCCCAAGATGGATGAACAACCAAGCCGTGCCAATGGACCTCAGCAGGTCGAGAGCACCCAACTACTACCAAAGAGGAGGGCAGTCGCAAGCACGGGGACGAAACAACTGGCGCTCCAGGGCCAACGTTGCCAACTTCCCTCCCAGGAACACCAGTAACGCTTGCTTCAACTGCGGAGAGATAGGACACTTCGCCCGAGCCTGCCCAAGCAAAGGAAAGACGAGGGCAAACCTCATCGACTTCGACCTGAGCGAAGAAACCGTCTACGAAGGAAACAGCCCCGACGTAGACAGGGTCGCCCATCAGGAAAAGCGTCGGTACTTTTTTTGGTCTTTTAAAAGACAAAAAAGACAAAAAAGACAAAAAAAGACAAAAAAAAGACAAAGACAATTTGTCTTTTGAAAGAAGTCAAAGGCATGTCCATTTACTTTTAAAGACAACATTTTACTTTTAAAAGACAATTTGTCTTTTTAAAGACAGTGGAAAAGACAGAATAACTTTCGAAAGACAGAATAACTTTTGAAAGACAATCTGACTTATAAAAGTAAACCTAACTTACAAAAGTTCACTACATCGGATTGGTAGTTCTTAGAAGCACACAATGGTAGGGCACGGATGGAAATTCTGCACGGCAAATGCAATTTAACAGTTGAGAAACACACCTAGCTAAATGAGCTAGTTATGTACCAGGACCGGCGGCACCATCGCCACCATTTCCAGGCACGTTTTCGTTTGTCCGCAGGGATAACGAGGCGGGCAAGGGAGGCGGAGGAGCTTCCATGCGATGCACAAGTTGTTGTAGATCGCTCAGTGATACGATCTTCGACATGGAGCGTGGGGTGATCGGTAGAGCGGTGCGATGCTCGTCGGGACTGTGGCTAAGTGGGTGGGTCGCCGAATCGTGCGCGCGAGCTTGAGGGAGTCGGAGTTGGCGAGGTCTATGTTTGCAGGGGAGACCACAAGGCCGCTGTTGGTGATGTTGCCGGAATCAAAGCGTTGACCCGTTCTTCGGACAATTGTACAATGGCATAGTGAGCACGTTTGGGGCATGTGCTTAGGGTCCTTGTCGCTTGCATAAACTCACTGTGAATCTACTGGAATTGCATCAGCAAGTGCCCCGGAAAAGAAATGAGGTGGCACAATCACTTACCAATGATGAGAGCCACCAAGGCCGAAATAAATGCGAAGTCCTGGCGCAAAACATTTGTGCACTTACCGTGTTTACCATTGTCGCAGAACCATTCGCCCATTGCGCAACCCGAGAAAGGAGCAAAATATTGCAAGGGAGCAGCCTCCGAAGCAGTAGCAGCAACGACGATAGAGTACTTCATAGCATCGTTCTCCTCGAGAGTCTTGACAAGCTGCGCAATGGTAGAGCACTTCTGGCCAACAGCGACGTAGACACAATAGAGCTTCTTTTCCTCATCCTTACCCTCGTTCCAGCGCCTCTGGTTGAGGATGGTGTCAATGGCAACAGTAGTTTTGCCTGTCTGACGGTCACCGATGATAAGCTCACGCTGGCCGCGACCGATGGGCACCATTGCGTCGATGGGCTTGATACCAGTCATCATGGGCTGGTTCACGGAATGACGAGGAAGAATTCCGGGAGCCTTCAGAGTGGCACGACGGTGCTCGGTGGTTTGAATGGGTGCTCGAGGGAAACGTGCTTGACACGTGTCGCTCTCCGCGGCCTCGGGGCTCGAAAGGACGTGAGAGGGGTCTCCCGTGTCCGATTTCCTAATCGCTTTAACGTGGCACTGGCTTTGATCAGAGTTCTGACAGAGCGACATGAGGTAGATAGTGTCGCACTATGGGATAGTTGTGGTGAGGATGAAAGTGAGGGGTCAGGGAAGGGAAGCTGTAACGGTGAGAGAGGAGGTTGCTGCTGTTGTTCAGATGGATGTAGACTTGGGGGTGGGAGGATGTGAGAGGATGGTATGGGTGAAGATGATCGAGAATGGGCTGTGTAAAATGATGCTGAAGAGTCCCCGCGTGGTGCACCCGTCTCTGCAATACTCTGTGATGCCACTTCTGCCGCGGTGTCCTGATCGTGAATGGGCTTGGCACGAAAGGGATCATTATCGTGAAATATAGATTCGTCGTCGTTGACGGGAGCTACTTCGGCAGGAGGTCGAGAAGGTGGAGGCGTCCTGGTTGTTGGCGGAGTAGGGATAAATGTCGGTGGTAGTGGAAAGTCAA
Source organism: Russula emetica (assembly GCA_015178925.1). NCBI lineage: Eukaryota > Fungi > Basidiomycota > Agaricomycetes > Russulales > Russulaceae > Russula > Russula emetica. The sequence goes on along the minus strand of WHVC01000081.1, from coordinate 4,884 downwards.
GGATGAGCCTGAGCTCTGTTTCCCGGCGTGAAGATTGGCGGGATCGTCTCGATGTCTTGCTAGTCGTACGCTGTCGCGGCTGCGGCTGAGGCTGAGACTGAGACTGTTTCGTCCGCCGGGAGGAATGAGTCGAGTCGGACTCGGAGGATGATGACTGAGAGCTGAGAGGCGCCGGACGAGCCAGTAGTGTGCCAGAAATGAGAAATAGAGGGGAGCCTTACCCACGCATGATCTCCATCGCGAGCACCCTCATCCACCCAGGCTGAGGCTTACAGGTGTCAGTCTCGCCACTGATAAGTTTGATGAGTAGTGTGAGTATGACTTCGGCCTCCGCCTCGAGCTCGGAGGAGAATTGCTTGAGCAAGAGCCTGAGGAAGACGACACGGGTGCCGCGGAGGGCAAGCGGGAAAGCGGAGCGCTCAAAGAGCGTTTTGAGGAGCAGAGGGAAGAGGTAGTGTTGTAATAAGAGTACGAGCTCGGAATGCTGTGAACATGAGAGTGATTTGAGGACAGCTGCTGACATACAGGTCTCAGATGGGAAAAGGGGAGGAGAGACACACCTTGCGGAAGAGTTCGTGGTAGTTCGCGAGTACGCTCTCGATCAGCTCAAGAGAAAACGTCTTGTGGAGGTACTCGAGTTGTAGGAATTGCGGATGCTTTCCGTTACCCAACAGACTGAGGTCCTCGAAGATAGCAAACGCGTCGCGCGCGGCGGGACTGAGCGCTTGTGTCGTCCCGTCCGGAAGAGTCATTGATTCAAGCTAATTGGCGAGCAGCATGCGGCGATCTTCCCCTACGAGGCTACGACCTTTTCGACGACGAACATGGCCCAGTGACCAATTGGCGCAGTGTTGCCGCCGCCGTTGACGACACCACAGCTGTCCTAGATTCATGCAGCTTGAAACACAGAAGGAGGGCCTATTTCACAGTGTATGCCCGTCGATCCATCCGTCAAGGAAGAGAAGAGGGAGCACAAAACGAAAGCACGTACATTTGCGAGTAGTCTGCTGTGAATGGTGGGGAAGTCGGTGACGAGGGAGAGGAGATTGCAGAGAGGGAGCCAAGGGCAATGATGACAACTTTGGCATTTTTCGTTGCATGACTGGAAGACGGGGTGAAGGAGGTATTCTGTCATGACGTACTGTAAGGAGAAAAACCCGGTTTTTTAAAAATAAAATAAAAAAGAAACGTCCTTCTGAGAGAGCGCATTGGGGCTGCATATCTTTAGATGTATCGGCAGCTGCCGCGAGTCGCTCCGATCTTAGGGACTCCTTGACGGAGAAATGTGCGAATTGTACAACTTGGTGCGGCTTTGGGTGAGTCGTGTGGCCAAGCGGGTTCGGGTTCAGTGAGACAGAAAGCGTCCCTCACACCAGCGGGTGTTGCTTCAGCAGACGGTGTGGCAGAGTCTCATTGTGGAGCACGAGTGGAGGATGAGTGTGATTCCTCCGATCCGTTAAGTGGTGGGGGGACAGCTTGAGACAAAGGCGGGAAATTGAGAGGACTTAGTAACCAACGCGAGAGTAAGTTACTGTAGTGGGTCACGTGTCACGCTCGGACCGGAGCAGCCCATTGTTCAACTTCGCCGCCACATGTTGAACTTAGGTGTCTTTTACTGCACGGCTTAACACCCCACTGGCCACAACCTCCCAGCGCGCTCAAACGCCACATCCTCCACCTTAGCAATAGGATGCAAAGTATCAACACCCTACCCCCAGCGGCGTCTGATGAATAATAGCAGCAGCGAAGAGCTCTGGGCACACCTCCCACCATTTTGCCACTCAATTCGTGCGGATCGCCCTTGTTATCACGTCACGCGCAGCCTTCGAAGACATGCGTTCGAAAGGTTTAGTCCAGCCGGGCGCCACCTTCACTGGCAACTTCTGCCCCAGGAGCAGGGTATTCCTGTCAAACCCCACATATCCGCTGTCCGGGCATGGCCCTGACATCTACCGTGCTCCTTCTCCATACCGCAGCGCACCCGAGCATGCTATCCTCTCACGCTCCAGGGCTCCTTCGCCCAATCCTATGGGTGGTTCAGGCCCTGGGATGTATAGTCAGCGCGCCCCATCGCCCATTCCCGGTGCAATGCCTTCGTACGGGGGAAACCGATCCCATGCTCCATCGCCCATACCCAGCGCTGTTCCTCCGGGCCAATATCCCCAACCGCTCAATCGTTCCCGTGCCCCATCGCCCCTCCCCGGAGCACCTCCCCCTTACAGTGGGCAGCCTGGCTTCCCATACCCTAATGCTCTTCTGTGGTTCCCGCGTGTCGGCGGTGGGGCGCCCCTAGCGCCAGAGCTGGGTCTCTGTCTTCCTATTATGTAATGTAGTTATGAGAGTGTGTATGTAGATAGTCCGCGTGCATGGAAACAAGTAACAGGTTGAGGTGTGTGAAGTCATCTGAAAAGTCATCATAAGTTTCAAAAGTCATTATGTGTTTGGAAATGTCTCCTGAAAGTCATTATATGTTTTAAAAAGTCACTAAAAAGTAACTATACATTCCAGAAAGTCATTCTATGTTTAAAAAAGTCATTCTGTGTTTAAAAAAAGTCATCCTGTCTTCAAAAAAGTCGTTCTGTGTTTAAAAAGTCATTCTGTGTTTAAAAAAGTCAGAGTAAAAAGTAAAAGATTTTTAAGTACAGAAAGTAAAAGTAAAAGCTGCTTTATAAAAGACAAAGGACAAAAAGGACAAGAAAAGACAAATTTGAAAAGACAAAGTACTGACACTTTTCCTGATGCCTTCCTTAAAGCAGAAATCAACGCGATGACTTTCGATGAGAAACAACAGCTGGCAAAAGAAGTAGGAGAGGAGAGCCCACAGGATTTTCCCACAGCTTAATCAGGTCGGCACTGATTAAGCAGGGAAGTGATAGCGATAGCGATGTATATATATCAGCACGAAAATCAATGACAGTCCGATGCTACATCCATTCAATCGCGAAAAGAGCCGAAACAATCGCCCTAGTTGACTCCGGGGCAACGGAAAACTTCATGAACCTCACCTACGCCAGATGGTTGAGGTTACCAATCAAACAACTGGCAAGGCCACGAAAACTATTCAATGTCGACGGAACGGAAAACCGAAATGGTGAAGTCAAATTCTACACCGACTTGCAAGTACAGACCGGATCGACACGAACCCAACTGAGGTTCTTCCTCTCCGACCTAGGCGACCACAAAGCGATCCTAGGCTACTTGTGGTTCGCCGCGGCCCAACCAAAGATAGACTGGAGGAAGGGTTGGATCGACCACACCCAACTACCAATCATCCTACAAGCCCACAACGCCAAGAAGGCAGTCTTCGTGCCAAGGAACCGAAACACCCCCCGAAAACCCGACCAAGACCGATACTACATCGGGCGCGTCACAGTACACCCCGCCCAACCAAACGAAAGCCCACCGCACGCCATCCCAGCCGAATACGAACGACACAAAAAGGTATTTAGCGAAGCACAATCGCAACGACTGCCCAAACATACCGTGTGGGACCACGCCATCGAACTATTACCCAACGCCCCTGTGACACTCCCCGCAAGACTCCTTCCCCTCAACCAAGCCGAGCGAGAGGAAATGCACAAGTTTGTGGCCGAACACCTGAAAAGGGGACCATACGGGAGTCATGGAGCCCCTACGCTGCCAACTTCTTCTTCGTCAAAAAGAAAGACAAGAAGCTACGCCCGGTACAAGACTATCGCCCGATCAACAAATGGACCGTGAAAAACAGAAACGTTTCCCCTCTGATTCCCCAAACCATCGACCGCCTTAGTGGATGCACTTTATTCACCAAGTTCGACGTGAGATGGGGATACAACAACATCCACATCAAGGAGGGGGACGAATGGAAGGCGGCCTTCCTCACTAGCGAAGGGCTGTTCGAGCCGACCGTCATGTTCTTCGGCCTCACTAACTCACCAGCCACCTTCCAGATGATGATGAACACCATCTTCCGAAGAGAAGTCGCACAAGGATGGCTATCGGTATATATGGATGACATTGCCATCCACACCAAACCGAGAGAAGGCGAAACCGAAAAACAACATCGACAAAGGCACACGGACTACACGCACCTCGTCCTCGACAAACTCGAAGAAAACGACCTATATCTGAAGCCGGAAAAATGCGACTTCGCAAAAGATGAGATCGACTACCTAGGAGTGATCATCGGAAAGAATAAAATACGCATGGACCCCACGAAACTCAAAGGGGTTGCGGACTGGACGGTCCCCCACACCCCGACCGAAGTACGACAATTCCTAGGCTTCACCGGCTACTACCGATACTTCGTCCCGAATTATTCAAAAATCGCCCGCCCGCTATTAGACCTCACAAAGAAAACCACTGACTGGCACTGGGGAGAAAGCCAGCACCGAGCGTTCGAGGAACTTAAGTCCAAAATGTGCTGCAGCCCAGTGCTTACACAGCCCGACTTTAACAAGCGATTCTACCTTCAAACAGACGCCTCCGCATACAGCGTGGGCGCCGTACTCTCGCAGAGGGGAGAAACCTCACCAACTTTGGCCAAACGCACGAAACCAGTCACGCATCCAGTCGCCTACTATTCCGCAACGTTCATTCCAGCAGAACAAAATTACGACATCTACGAGAGGGAGCTGCTAGCCGTGATGAAATCCCTCGCACATTGGCGACCATACCTGGGCTGGACAAAAGAACCGTTCACCATCCTGACCGACCACGCCAACCTCCAGTACTGGAAGTCACCCCGAAACCTGAACAGACGAACGGCACGCTGGCACGCGGACCTCCAAGAGTATGACTACGAAATACAACACGTACCAGGGAAGGACAACGTCCCAGCCGATGCGCTATCACGACCACCAGGCATAGACCAGGGAAAGGACGACAACCAGGGAATCACCGTGC